>JAODAL010027967.1:0-54087 GCA_025379985.1 Phyllomedusa bahiana | reverse complement strand
AAGGGGGCCCCGACACTGTCTGGGGGCGGGGACCCTCGCTCTCTGTTAAGAAGCGGTCAAGAGACCGGGGGCTTCGGCCCACGGCAGCGGCCTGGAGCCCGGGCGGGGGTCGGGGCCCTGGGCGCCCTTAGGGATGGTGAGGTAGGCGCCCTAGGGGGTCCCCTACCTTACCTACCCTGCCCCGGCCCCTGCTTGTTGGTACTTCTGGCCTTGACCGGGTCGAAGCGTTGCGCAGCGGTGGTTTCCCCTGCTGTTTTTCCTTCCCGGGGCCCGGTGGGTCTCAATTAGCAGGCGTTTCGTCTCAGCTTGCGCCCGGAGGTCTCTTCATCGCTTTCTGCGGGCTCCCCGCCATCAGCTGGGGGTTGCTTTGGGTTTAAATTTGTTTCCCCCAACCACCCCATTTCAGCCGCCTCTGGACCGGCGGTAGCTGCTTCTCCCGGGAATACGTTTTTCCTCTGTCTCAAAGAGTACTTCCTCTTTTTTGCCCAATGCGTCCTCCCCCATGTGTGAGCTTTAGGGGCTCTGGGATCGGACTTCACGTGTTAGGCAGAGACAGAGAGTATTCCAGGTGAAAAACAGGGCTTCTGTATTTTTTTTAGACAAAAAAAATAAAAGTAAAAAGGGCAGCACAAACAAAAACAAAAAAAAAAAACGCCTGCCTTTGGGCTCTAACTAACAGAGGTCAGCTTATGTCAGTCTGCAAGTTCACCCTGCTGGTTTTCCGAGGACTCCCCCCAAAGGGTTTAAGGTGGGGCCGGGGTTGTAACCACCTAGTCAGCTTTCCTGTGACTTTTATACTCCAAAGGGAAACCCCGGAGTGGGGGTCATGGGAAGTGAGCACCCCCCGCTCATCTCATCCCAAGAAAAGGGCCCAAAACCCAGGAAAGGCTGAAGCCCTATAAAAAAACGCATGTTAAAAAAATGTCGACGTCTAAACTGCGACACCTATTGAAGTTTGGCCTTTCATTCCCCCCAATCTCCTTACCTTGGGGGCAGTGTTTGGGGCATTGAAAGGGGCAGCCAGGACCCCAAAACCGGGGGGTACCTCCTTGTACACCCTTCTGCTGTTGCCACCCTTTCATATATATATATATATGAATTTTGACCTTTTATGCACTTGATTTTTTTGATTGAAATTATGGATATTGCTCTGATATATTGAAATTTATTGATTGGATTCACTGTGGTATGTATGAGTTGAAACGTTGTACAATTGGTTTAAAAAATAAACCCCTGAATAAAGTCTGCCAGAATCTTTTCTTGTCCCAGGAAGATTTCCTGTGGTTCCTGGGGTCGGGGATTATTTTGCTTTTGTGTTGGATCAGTGCTGTATTCACAGTCATGTGGTCATGACCGTCACTGGTACTGTGAGGGTTTGGTGTCTGACCACAAAGTGGTCACACAGGCATATTGTTGGTTAAAAAGGGCTTGTTAGTGGCCGTACATTGTCTCTGATTAAAAAGTGAGTGACCCCTTCCTGATATGTTAAGGGCTTTCCTGCACCACTTTTTACTTTCTTTTTGTTTTTTTAAAGTTTATTTCAGAAAGAGGCGAGGAGTATTACCAAAGGGAAACTCACAGTGGATATTGTATATGGGCTGTGGCGGTTTAGAGCCAGAGCTGCTTTTTAGTCCCATTACGGCCCTGATAGTTTTAATACTTCTCACAGCTGAAAGTTCATTACAGTTGTATCAGCGTAAGTGCAAGCAAAAACAAAAGTGTACTTCCCCTCCGCCCATAAGTTTTTTACAATATAAAAGTAAGTAACATGTTAATTTGGAGTTTATTAGGGCCACAGAAAATTTGTCTTACCAATATTATTGATCGTTCACCCCTTAGGGTTTTTTCCAACCTCCACATTTTTAGTAGAAGTTCGTAAAAAGAGTGAAAATGATAAGGAACTGAAATGCAATGTTTCTTATACATTTGCAAAATTGTTTATTATGTTTGATTTAGGTTTGTATTTCCATAAAAAAATTAGGGTGTTCCCTTTGCTGCCTTAAGATGGCAGCACATCTATAGATTTAAAGCCATGACTAAACTGAAAAAGTTTTAGAAAAGCAAAAGGGATTTTGACCAAGACAGTGGTTGCTGGGGACAACGTTTTGGGTTTTTAAACCCCCTCAGTGCAGAGCTTACTAACTGGCTGGGTGAGTAAATGGATCAGGAAGGGGAGTATCTCTCCTTGCGCAGAGCACCACATAGGTGTGTGGATAGTTGAAATAGCCTTTTTGTACCCCCCTGGCATAGGCATATCACAAGGCATTACGGGAGAAATGCTGAACGCTCAAGCACCCCTTTTTTTGGAATTTCCGAATCCCAATTTGCTTTGACCCCAGGAGTTTTAGGTATTTTAATAATAATCACAGAAGCAACTAACTAAAAAGGGGCATTGTACTAAATTTTTAACCCTTTTAATTTAACCCTAAAAATCCCAATGGCATTAAAATTACACACAAAAAAGTTCTAAAAATACCACTTAAAACAAATTTAACCCACCCCAGAGACCATAGGGTATATACCATGCATCATATTGGGTATTTATTCTCTATAAAAAAATTAGGGCCAAACAACAATAGGGATTTTTAAAAAATAGCAGCCTTAATTGGTAAATTAACAATCCCATTGAAGTGCCTCCTTAAAGGGAAAATAATCGCCCCCGAAAGGACGGCCCCATCCACGAAGACTATCCTTTATATTCCTTTAATTTCAAAAAAACCTAAAAGGTACAAGGGGAACTGAAAAAAGTTTTTCACAATCTATTACTTTTAAAGAATAGATACCCTTATAAAACAGTAACAACTAATCCACTATCGTTTAAATATGGATAAGATATAAAAAAAAGAAAATACCTACGTTAGCCACAAAGTATTATTAGCTCCAAAATAGGTCCTTAAATAACGACGCCCCATACTCCATGTTCCCGACGGTTTTCCCCCCTCGGATTATAGGGGTTCCTAGGGGATTTTTTAATCAGGCCCCAAAGAGCAAAGAAATATATCCATATGGGGGACCCTAAATAAGTCACTCCCCGTCATAATAGATCGGGTGAAATAGCACGTTACCTGTCCGTATAGGACACTTTTAGATATTGTGATATTTTTGGTTAATATTAAAGGTTAAAATTTTGAGTAAGGCCCTTCTTAGTTAATTTTTTCTGTGATTATTAATTTGGGTATCTTCTAACCATGGAAGAAGGTGGGATCGTGATTTTGTCTTTTCCCTAATGCCTTTTAAAAATTTAAAAATCTTTTAGGCAGGGTTCTCAAGATTCATTGGGCAGGAAAGAACAGAGAATCGCCCTCACTAAGTTATGCTCCCCGAAAAATTTTGGGGGGGGATTCCTTTTTGTTTTGCTCTGTACAACAAGCGGAACCTCAGACATTGCTTGTTGGGTTAAAAAATACCTTCACTATTCCAAAAAAAGAACTCGAGTCAGCCTCGTTTCCCCTGGGCCTCTCGGCTTTCTACAACCAAATTTTCCAACATTCCTCATACCCTTAAGTACCCCCCTAATGTGCGACCGACGCTCCTGGAAGATAGCCCCAAACTTTTTAAACCCCCAGCCCATCCCTTTGCAAATACATGGCGATATCTGGGGCCACCCAGAGCTCCCCCCAGAGGGAGAATGACCCTCCCCCCGCCTTGGAAAGAGGGGAAAGGTAAGTCACGGTGGGGGCCACCCGTTCAACATTCAAAAAGGTAACTACTACCTTGCCGGAAAATTCAAATTTTTAAAAAGCATTTCCCACCTCCCCTTTCCTTACCTCCGCACAAGGGTTTAAAAGCTTTATTAGGTCCCGAGTAGTTTAATTCCTAAGGAATTTCCCCTTGAACGATTTTTACGAATTTGTGGCCCCCAGGCCTGTCGACACTCCCTCTTCTTGTTGTACGCAAAACGAGGGAGTAAAAAATTCCCCGAGAAAACATTAAATTATTGACCAATTGGGAAGAGAATTTCCCAGACCCGAATATTCGCAGGTAGCCTAGAGGGATGGAATAAAATCAAAAAGGCCCTAATCAGCGAGAAAGGGAAAAATATTTCCGTTTCATGCAGAGCGATTTATGGATTTTAAAATCCACCCCACCCACTTGCCCCCAAACGTAAGCTGTCCTGCCCTAAAAACTCACAACCAAAAACAGACCTGATTCAGGGAAATTTGGGCTGCCCCCCACAGGGAAATTTTGGGGGGAACTGAGGGATACCTTAAAATTAAAGTGGGCCCTTGGAGTCCATTGTCTCCTTATTTTAAAACCCTTTTCCACGACTTTACTGGCCCCTTAGAATACCACCACTCCTACATACCTTCTTCTCGCGGGGAACTTGCATTTTAAACAAGTGGGGGAGCCCTTTTTGCCAGGATGGAGAGGTCCGCATTTGGTCAGTACGTACCTAATCTCGGAGAGAAAAAGTAGAAAAAAGGCAAAATTTACTTTAACTGAAAAATTTTTCCCCCCTTGGAAACCTAAAAGAAACCTTCTTGTCTTCAGAGGACATTGGTCCGGTCTTCCCTTTTTAGGCTTACCAAGTTGGGATCTTGAGGGGGTACATGGTTTTTTTGGGGCGCCTCCATAACCTTTTGTAGACAAGTTTGAATTTTACGCTAGGGTAACTCTTATTCAGTCTTTTAAACCCTTTGGTAAACGCTGTTATTTTTGGGGGGACTCCTGGGCTTCAGGGGGTAATTTAAGGCACCTATACTGTCCAATTAATTCCTTCCCCACTGTGGGGGGTGAACCGCCCCCAAACCCCTCCCCCCCCCCCACACTTTTTTTTTTTTCCCTCTCTCTTTTTTAAATTTTTCCGGTGTCGGTTTTGTTTTTTTTAGTCTTAAAAAGAAAAATTGGGTTTTCATTTGACTGTCTGTGGAGCCCCGCTCGTCTTTTTAAGGCGAGTGGTCTTCTACTTTCGCTTTGACAAGTTTGAAACTCACATCAATAATCATTGTTCTTGTTGTCATCATCTCCTTGTCTTTACTCTCCATCAGAAACAATCTACACACTCTGTTATACGTTTATTGTGTAGTTCACGAGAAACCAAATAAACATGTTAAAAAAAAAAAAAAAAACATGACTGTAAGGATAGGTCCACATGACAAGGGTTTTCAGTCGGTTTTTCAGACAGTTTTCGGATTGGTCTGTCAACCATTCCTGTAGACAAAAATTCACCCAGTCATCTACACAGCACGGATTTTCTACTGGGCGGCTTTTCATGCCACTGGCGTTCTGAAAAACTTGGAACATGCACAATGTTCCGGCCGGTTTTCGGGTGGAAGATGTGCTTCTCTATGGTTAAGGGGGACAGAGAATCCGCAAACCACAAAACCATTCATAAGATGATAAAATACCAGCTTGATTCTTAAATAGAATCGACTGGTATTTTACAACTGCAGTGTGACCGTGCCCTAAAGGTATGTCTACAAGGCAAGGGTTTTCAGTCAGATTTTGACATGGTTTTTGGATTTGAAACCCGTCCAAATCTGACCGTAAATCATTCCCTGTAGACCTGGATAGCAAATCTGAGCTGTAGTGTATACAACTGAGGAATATAGTTCTATATTGTGTAGATATATCCCTACACTGTCTGACAAAAACCATTGACAAACCTGACCGCATACCGAGTCAAAGCACAGTAATATCGTCGGAGTCAGTGTTTATAATCCACCGAAAACCCGACGGTACCCTGTGCTGTATTGACAGCAATACTTTTTTTTTTTTTTTGCGATCGGTTGTAAAACCTGGGTGGATTTTAAAACATGTTGGATATTCCGCCCTGATTTGCCATTGACCCCAGACATTGGATAGTATTTTCACAAATGGTGTATAGACTTTGCCAAAATCCTCCGGTTTTACTGTGCAAATGCTGATTTAGAATGGCTACGACTAAGGTCGGATCGCGCCCGGAACGCGTCAGTGTTTTTATAGAGTGTTTCATCACTCCTTCTATAATGCCTTATCTGGATTTTTAATTATGGATGTAAAATAAAGAGTCAATTTTTATATTGAAAAGCTTTTGGCCGCCCTGTGTACGCTGTCCAATATCGTCTTTATCTTATGAACTGTATCGCATGCTGCTGGAGCAGGGGATGTGCGTTTTTGTGGGCAGGAGCGATCCTGCTTAATAGGTGAGCTGACTTTATACAATTTTTTACAGTGTTGATTTAGAATAATACAGTATTCTGTCTGACGGTATTGCTGGACCACAGGTTTGCGCTAAAAACCACAGTCGATTTTCAGATTTACAGTAAGATTTTAGAGTGAATTCAGTAGACCATCCCCTGAGATTGCAATAGAAAATACTCTACACAGCTCAGATATTCTGAGGTCAGATTTCAAATCCGAAATCCGACCCAAAAAATTAGAACATGTTCTATAATCTGCCAGAAAACAGCGGATTATAGTACTGTTCTATGGCAGGGGGTGGCCAAAATCCGGGATATAATACAAAAACTGACTGTAAAATACTAATTATACGTAGCCTTAAAGGGGTTGTCTCACTACATCACTTCATCTCACCTCAGTCCTATTTTCTTGGTTTCATTTTGAATTCAGTGGCGTGTTTACTGGCTTCCACTAGGCTGCAGTAGAATCCAGGTCTGTAGCTATAGCAACCAGTGCTGGCAGCCTATCATGATGTAACGGATGTGGACGATCCAGCGGTAACAAACGTACGCTGAGGCGCCGATCGCTGGTATCCGGGTGTGGATCACCGCAGGCGAGATGGTATATACAGATCCACGCCAGTGAGCGGAGTCTAAGCGGCCTCCAGTCTTCACCGGAGCCCGCCGCAAAGCAGGGCGGAGTGTGCTGTGGGGAACCCCCAGGTCTCAACCCCTGACGTGGCTAGACAGGTACATGTGGAAAACATATGCAGAGCAGGTATCAGCAGGAATAAACATACACTTCAGCAGGAATACAGCAGGATTCAGAACAGGTACAACATCAGGATATAGCAGGTACTGGACAGGTGGCACGGCAGGACACAGGACAGGTGCAGAGACAGCAGACACAACAAACAGATGGTCAGGAGCTCTGGTGGACTGCAGGAACTGGACCAGCATCAGAGGGGTTAAAGGGGTGTTATCGTTTGAGCTGCTCGTGCTGTTCAGCTAATTTTCTCAGATTGATTTTGAAATCCAGGGGTGTGTCTCTCCTGTCAGCAGGCGTGTCTCTCCTCCCAGGAGGCGTGTCTCCCCTAACTGAAGAACTGTGACATCATCATTTTGTTTAAAGCAGGGGATGCAGAAGGTTGTCTGGATATAACAGCTCTGTATCCTCCTGCCTGCTTATATCTGCAGCCTTGAGGCTCCAAACTCCAGCAAGCACCTGTCATATGTCTTAGTTTACACACAACTGAAAGCCAGCAGCTGCTACTTCTAGTGGTGTTCATCCAAATTGTACTGACAACAGGCAGAGATCTTTACTCAACTACAAATGTCAGCTTCAAGTAAAGATCTCTGCTTCCTGTCAGTGACATGTGAGTGAAAACAATGGGGGGAAAAGCAAATCAGCTTTGAGAGAAGGCCCTGCTCAGATTGTAACTAACTTGGGCTTGTGGTGCAGCGGTAGAGCAGTGAGCAGTGATAGAGTATTGCTTTTACAACAAAGGGGTTTGGAGTTCTAGTCCCTCACAAGGTATATATTTTTTTCCCCCCCCTAAATTCTACACCTATGTAGAGAGACCTAAACTATATATGTTAATCTCTATAATGATATATATACACATACAGGGCTCCCCTATATCATATCTCATCTCCCAGAATATATGCATTGTATCACATATGTTGGAAGTGCTTGGTGTCACTGCAAGGATAGGACACTATATAGGGGAGCTTTGTGTGTGTATATGAATAAAATTATAGATGTCTACACATATATTTTCATATCTTTACATATGTGTACAAATTTTAAAGAAAAAAAAAAACCACTACTGATGGGGCTTGAATTCCCAACCTCTAGTCTTGCAGGGCTAATCACCTAAGCACTGTACTATAAAAACAGCTTATACAGATGCAGTGTTGAATCCTTATGTTATGCACTACAGGTGAGGACGTCATAAGGAGGCAGGGCTTGCATTCGATCTGAGGAACAGAACGCCTTCTTTTCCAAGTAGTAGCTTAAGGACTGGACCTGTGAGGAGGTTAATCAACCTCTTGGCAAAAGCCCCTTAAACAGCCAGTAATTGCCCAGAACATTGACCCTAAAGCTGGGAGATGTACATAGAGCCAGCAGACCTTGGTTTCACTATCGATTTTAACAGCTCAGAGGGGAGTAAACACAGAGTGTGCAGGCAGCCAATCACAGCGCAGGGGGCGTGGCCGGGGCGTTTCCTGTCTAGGGGCGTATCCCAACAGGCTGAATGAAATGTCAGCCAGCCAATCACAGTGCAGGGGGCGTGTCTAGGGTGCGAGAATCGACCAGGGGGCGTTCTGACCAGCAACAGCAGAAATAGAAGACAGATTTAAAGAGAAGCTCATATCTGCTAAACCAAGTGACAGAGGTAATGCAACCCAATTACAAAAGTGCTTATTTTTACTGTCCCCATAATCTGATACATGATCTTTGTAACGATAAAACACCTTTAAGTTCCGAACAGCAGACCTGAGATGCTGGCAGGAGCTCAGATGTAACCTCCCAGCATGAGGCACCACACAAACTGCAATGGACTGACCCAGAGCAAAGGACAGCAACTTCCTCTTATAGCCAGGGGTCACAGGTCAAGAGGAAGGTGATCAGGACAGAGCACCTATAAAGGGCAGGTAGCTGCCGCACGCGCGACCTGGGAGGCACAGAGCACGTACAGGACCCCAGGAATTAAGTACAAGGAAGGCAAGGACATGCTGATGTTCCATGGCAGGGGACCGCTTTGTGAACCGTGACACATGAAAGATTGAACAAGTCTGTAGCTATAGCGACCTGAAGAGCTGATGTAGCCCATACAAGAGGGGATATCTCAGAATAGGTAGGATACTTTTAATGGACACATATTGCAAAGTGACTTGTTTTTGCAAGATCTTTAACATGAAAAGCTATCCCTGTAGTGAGACAACCCCTTTAAGCTACAACTACATGGCATTGGTTTTCGGATTTCGGCTGGCCCATTCACATTGAACTGTAGTATAATCTGTTTTCATATGAAATACGACAGATTAAGGAACATGTTCTACATTTTTTGAACGGATTTGAAATCCAACCTCACTTCGATTTTCTATCGAGTTCCATGGGGATGATTTACAGTTGGATTTTTGCGGATTCTAAATACCGAATCCGCTTCACAATCCGGCATTAAATCACTGTCGTGTAGATGAAGCCTTAGTTGTGTGGATGCAGCCGTAGCGGTAAACATAATTTGGAATGTATTTTTTTTGTCATTTAGGGCATTGTCCCCTTTTAATACAGTACTTTATGTTTCAAAGCCAAAGCACGGTACTTTAGATGCAGCACAATATATTTATAAAAAAGTCTAAGGTTTGCTTTTGAAGTAGGTATGGCTTCGCAATGATTACCTCCAAATATTTACCATACCTTCTACCACCCAAGACCTGGGCTCTCATGACTGCATTAAAGTTGTTGTCCTATCTCACACACTGATGGCATAAACTGATAGGTGTGGGTTTTACTTCTGAGATTTGCAATGGGAGAAATCAATCGGTGGGTTTCTACTACCTCACTGTTCTCAACAGAGACTTTCAAAGGCTGGATTCGGAGATAGATGCAGGTCCCACGTCTTGGACCTGCAGCTATCACGTTGATGTGTGCTTCATGATGCAGCTTCACATTGATGCAACTCCATGAGACACCGCTCCAGCGCCACTGATGGCAGGGAGTGGCCCTGCAGCTAGACTATAAAGACTAGTTGCAGAGCGCACATGGCCTTTCCAGCACGTGCGCACCACCTGCGTCCCACTCCCTTATACCCAGCTTCTCTGGATGCTGGATAGCCTATCAAGCATCCAGTAACGCTGGGTGACACTCCATCCCCGACAAGTGGCAACCCATGTGTATGTAGGTAATGTTTCTGTTTATTTATAGGTTTCCTTTTTAGAGTACATTGGATCTATTTTAAAATAAAATGGTAAAAGAGGGCTAGTGTCAGGGCGTGTTTATTTAAATAAAAACATTTTTGTTTTTATTGTTGGTGTTTTTTTCCATTTAATTAGGTGTTGTTCACACGTCGTTTTAACTCCGTGTTACATCCGCTTTTTAGATCCGTCTCGGGGGCCGACAGATCAGACCCAGAGACGGATCTAACAATTAGCAGTGACTTTATCACTGCGGGCTATGAGGCGTGTTCCTCGACAGGCACGAGGGGAACACGCAGCGGCGTTCACATGACAGATCGCCGCTGTGTGTTCCCCTCCTGCCTGTCGGGTCCGTCTTTGAAAGAATTGACATGCTAATTGTTAGATCCGTCTCTGGGTCCGTCCTGTCGGCCCCGAGACGAATCTAAAAAGCGGATGTAACACGGAGTAAAAATGCCATGTGAACAAGCCCTTACAGTGTTAGCAAAAGAGGTGTCTGACAGATACCTCCCCATTACTATCACTGGTGATTGGTGTCAGCCAGCGTTGGTTTTTGGGCTGACACTAAACCCAAGTCACTATTATCCTAGTACCCAAGGCACCAGGGTTACTGGGAAGAGTTGAATAACTCAAAAAAACACTACAAAGGCCATATTTACATCTCAATGGCTGAACTAGACTGAGCCCAGTAGCAGGCAACTCTGACCCATATGCTACTTGGGGAAGATAAACAGGTGCAGTTAGTTACTGAGCAGCAACTCACACACCCCACCACTAGGGGAACAATTAGATGATAAAAAACTGCACATTAAATTAATACCTGTTCACACCAGTATGCGAAAAAGCCACAGTATAATACATGGGGAGAATGCATAAATGCAAAAATACCAATAGAACAACCACTCACATGCCCTCCATGTATGAGGGGGGCGGTTGCTGGTACTACAATCGCATATAAATAAGGCGACACAGAAGGGTGCCATAAATACAGATACGTGTGGTGCACCATGCTGGTTTACAACCTATTAGTGACGCCAATACTATTAGATTAGGCAGGCTGCCCAGCAGCAGAATAGAATAACTGTCAGAAGCAGACCATCTAATGTAAGAAGGACCCAATATCCATGGACCTTCCCATCCTGATAGCATCATGCCACAGCTTTCAGTTTAACCTTGGCTAGTTATGAAAAATAGGGAGAACCCACAAGGTTTTTTTAAATGTTTTATTTATTAAAAATCTAAAAATAGGCATCCACTCCAATCAATAAATAAATCATTTAAAAAAAAAAATTACATGGAGTTCCCCTCATTTTCATAACCAGCCAAGGTAAAATCAGCAGCTGCAGGATGATACTCTCAGAATGGGAAGGTCCATGAATATTGGCTCCTTAGGCAGGGTTCACACGGCAATAGTTGCGGGGCGTATTTCACCCGCAATTACGTCGTGTGCTCGGGCGGGGGGCCCGGGTGGGGGGGCCGGCCGGCCCCATAGACATGCATTATTCTCGGTGCGTATACGCCGTGAATAATTGACATGTCACTTCTCTCCCCCTGCGGCGTATTGTGCGAGCGGGGAGAGGAGACCTAATCCATAGTTCTCTATGAGAACTGTGGATTACCGTAATGACTGGGACGTATCTCGCCCCGTATTAAGCACACTACGGCGCGAAATACGGGGCGAGATACGTCCCAGTTTAAGCCGTGTGAACATAGCCTTACTCTTAATTGTTAGCCTGCAGCCACATGAGAAGGAGACCATCACATTAGAAGGTCCACTTCTGAGGGTAACCTGACTCTTGGTGCTTTCTGTACTACGGTGATAGTGACAGGAGGTTAGCATCTGCCTAGGGGTGGTAAAAAACGAGATAGTAATGGTCACACATCACAATAACTAGCACCAAATTTAAATGGTAAAAATAAAACACAATGACACAACACAAACATATTTTATTTAAATAAATACTCCCCAACATTTCTTGTTGAATATTTGATTAAAAAAAGGATCCAACATTAGACCAACCTAGCCCAATTAGTCCATCATGAGTCCATTATAGGACAATTGGTATCCACCTCACAGGAGATTTTGCCTTCCTTTGGATCAACATTGTAGGGTTATAGGTTGAACTCAATAGACCTGGATCTTTTTCCAACTTTATCTACTGTTACTATAGTCCAACAGGGAAACCTGTGTAAAACAGAAACACTGCAGAAGGTGTACTAAACTCCATCCCTGGAAATCCTGAACACAGGGTTAAAATCTTGAGTCGCTGGTTCTCCCTCAGAAAACAGCAATAGTAGTCCCATCAGAAAGAAGTAGGGGTTGGTGAAAGACCTTACTTACTTCAACAGTTTACTAGTGAAGAAGAAATTCAAGATGGAGACCATCCACACTATTATGACACTGATGAAGAAGGAGGATTATTTTGCTACCACAGATCTCACCAATGAATACCTGCACATGCCTTCCACTTCTTTAGCCCCTAGAAGGTTGTACTAACAGCATTTCTCAGAGTGAAGGGAATATGTGTTATCACATACCTGTAATCCAGGAATCAGAACCCCATCTTTCTAGAATTTCAGGTAACTATACAGCGGTTACAGAATCCTGCATTCATCATCAACCACAAAAAATCTCAACTACAGCCAGTCCTAGGTTTCATAGTGAATTATCACCAAATACATATGATTCTGGAGGGGGTAAACCATCTAATAACTAATGAAAAGTCTCAGGACACACCGCCATAAGAGTGTTGGTTCCAAAACTCTATCTATATCCAGCTATAGATATCTAATATATGTAATTTTACAATCATCCCCATTCAGTATGATCTCTGCAGAAAAATGGGACATTGTTTGCTTAAAAACACAGACATAAGGCCATAGTAACAGTTCCATGGCTGAACAACGAACCATTCCCAGTTAGAGGTAATATAAGCACAAGTGATACATGGGAGAAATGACACAGGTGCAAGATACTGATGAACAATTGCTCACACATCTACTATCCATGAGGAGGTGATTAATTAGTAAGAACTGCACATTGGATAAAACCAGTTCACACCAGTATGCAGAAAAGCCATAGTAGCATACAGGGGAGATTACTCAAGCCTAAAAATACTGATGAACAACCATTCACATGACTACTGGGTGATAGCTAGAATTACAATTACAATTGCCCATACTAACACCATGTCTGAAGGAGAGAGCTAGTGCTCTTGAAAGCTTACCATCAAATATACTCGGTTAGCCTCTAAAAGGTATCGCCTGATTTCTTCACTTTTCTACTACTTTATACTAATTGCCCATACCTAAGGCTTATATAGGGACCAGTTATATGTTTACATATGGTGCACCAAGCTGGATTATAACCAATTAATGACACCCTTACTACTACTAGTACTCACCCCTTTCATGGATAGTAGGCGTGTAAGGTGGTGTTCATCAGTAGTTTTGCATTTGTGCAATCTCCCCTGTATAGTAATGTGTTTTTTCTTTATATTGGTGTAAACTGGTACTTTTTCAATGTGCAGTTTTTTACTACGCAATTGCACCCCTCATGGATAGCAGGTGAGTGAGCAATTGTTCATCAGTAATCTGCAACTGTGCAATTTCTTCCATGTAGCTCTGGGTCTTATATTGCCTTCTACTGGTAATGTGTTTTTGACCAGCCATGGAGCTGTGATTATGGCCATCCCTAATTTCCCAGCCCTAATTCCCCCACCTGTGGCTGCGGTGCCCATATAGACAATCTTTGAGTGCAGAGGAAATGATGAGTGGAGGAAATGACACTGTCATTTAATATGAGGGAACCTAGGGCAGTTAAACTTATCACATTCCACTTCCAAGCTCATCTTCTCAACTTTCAGATACTAGTGCATTCTGCCTGTAGCAACTATGTTCCACATCAGCAAGCAACAGGGCACAAGAAGACCCTAACTAGCATGAGAAAACAAACAAAGGCATGGATAAAGTGCAACACGTCACAAATCTAACATAAGACTCTCCTATAAGTAGTAAAAAAACCAACCAATTCTGGCCCTTTAACCCTCTATATGCCATGATCAATAGTGGGCCATAGGCTACCTGCAGTGCAAAGTATTCTTGCAGGCCACAGGTTGCATTAGGCCTATGGCCTGCAAGGCTTATTTTGGGGATTTACTGCTCATTGCTGGTTAATTTTTTTTGCATTGTATCGGGTTTCCCTTTGGACCACGTAATAAAAAGTGTGTTGTATGGACTCCACTAACTACAAATAAGTTTATCCAAATATCATAAATTCGGAGCAGAAGCTTGTAGGCTTGGTTTATTGAGGACAGAGGTAATAGGTTAACTCCAAGTAGGACTTTTATCTACTTAAAAAAAAATGGACAGATGAGGGTCTGTCTGGCTAACCTTAACATCGCCCAGCCACATTACAATGGTTCAATCAAAGGACATAGACAATTATACTCATATCTTTGAAAGGGAAGCTGAGGAAATAGCTAGCCTCCCATTCTGGTCTTTCAGTGCTTGGTTTTCTTTGTGTGGTCCTCCTGAGAGAAGAATTTTGGAAACTTTAAGCAAACCCAGACCTTCTCTCTCAGAATGGTTTCCTTTGCCCTCGCCCAAATAAGCTACATCTCAGGGCTTGGAAGGTGAAAGGGAGAACCTACTAGATCTAGGGGCCCCAGTAGAAGAAAGTAACACCATTCTTGCAGCCAGAAGACTGTCAACAGTAAAAAATTACAGTAGACTCTGGAAAATTTTTAAACCTGGTAAGCCCACAGGGACTTGGCCATCAATTCTTACAATGTTTTCAAGACGGGTTTAATAAAAATGTAACAACACAACACACCAAATATTAATTTCACAGCTATTGCAGCATGATTATAGAGGAGATTTTTGAAAGATAGCCTCATCATAGTCATATGTAAAACCTTGAAGAACCTTAGTCCAGTCTTCCAGTCACCTCTTTCTTCTTGGGACTTGTCATTGGTAATATCAGCCTTAGTCAGACCTCCATTTTAACATATTTTAGACTCTGACCTAAAATTCTAAAAATAGCGTTTTTAGTCACAATTACATCAGCTAGACATATATGAGAACTACCTAACTATCCTAAAATAGAACTTTGTCTTTAGGACTTCTGAGGCTTTTTAATTGTGGCACCATGCTGCAATTTTTACCACACATGCCATCTAGCAAGAAATAGCCCTGCCAGGGTCTTATCTGGATCATTATTAGGCTGTGTTCACACATGTCTGCATGTGTGGTGTTCTATCTCTCTCTCTCTCTCTCTCTCTCTCTCTCTCTCTCTCCTTTCTCCCTGCTCTCTCGGCATGAGAGGACACTGTGTAGGAATGGGGCGCACCCGGTGAGGTGCCGATAGGCAACGAGACTGGCAATCTCGACCCCAATGCAAAACTTCACCCGTCTTCCAGTCGAGCACGGGGGCGTGACACTGCAGCCACGGAAGCCCCAAGAGGACCGCGAGGAAGAGCGGGGGTAGAGGAAGGGAATACGATCTTTCCTTGTGATGCTCCAGTTGTTGGAGACCACCGGGTTCAGTCCGGAGTGGATGAGTCATCAAGAGTTCATCACCTAACGGACGAGATGACCAAGGGTGGTGTAAGCGGACCACCGAGGACGTTTACTGGCCACCAAAGCGGCATCCATAAAATTCCCAGCAGACCCAGAACCCAGGAAGGCAGCCACTTGAAACGAGATCCCGGAACTGGTTGTGACCAGAACTGGCAGTATGAGTCATGGAGGGGATTGTTCACACCTAGGGACGCCTCTCCCATGAAGCCTAGGTGCGCTCGTTTCCCGGTCGTTGCGGACAGAGCGGACAACCCTGAGGAGATGTTGGGGTTGCCGCAAGTAGAGGCATAGATTTCTCCTTACGTCGTCGGTTAAGTTCTTGTGGAGTCAGGTGGGCTCTGTCCACTTGCATGGCCTCTTCCATGGCTGGCTGGGAAGAGTGCAGTGGAGGCCGAAGAAACACCGGTGCAAGACGAGGTAGACGGCGTGTTTGGGCCAGTTTGCGCTCTTGGCGGAGCTCCTCATGTCTCTCCAAGAAATGGATGTCAATCTGGGTCGCCAAATGGATGAGCTCACTTAACGAAGATGGAGGGTCCCAGGTCGAGAGGGCATCCTTAATCTGGCTGGAGAGGCCCTTCTTGAACGTGGCGCACAACGCTGCATCATTCCAAGCCAACTAAGAAGCTAGTGTGCGGAATTGCACAGCGTAATCTCCTACAGAGGAGTTCCCTTGCTGTAGGTTCAACAAGGCGGTCTCGGCAGTTTAGGCGTGGGCAGGCTCCTCGAAAAACACTGCGGAACTCCTGCAAAATGTCGCCCAAAATCAGCGGTGATCAGGTCACCTCGGTCCCAGAGTGGAGTGCCCAGGCCAGGGCTTTTCCAGAGAAAAAGAGCTGACCACGAAAGCCACCTTGGACCTCTCAGACGAGAACTTAGTAACCATGAGTTCCACGTGGAGGGAGCACTGGGTGATGAACCCCCTGCAGGCCGTAGGGTCCTCGTCAAACTTCATCAGCATGGACAACCGGAGTTTAGGGCCGGCAGATATCCCGGAGCTGTTGCCACGGGTGGCCACGGCGGCGGTGTGCTGCTGAGTGATCAGGAGCTGCTGCATCACCGTAGACAGTTGATTAAGCTGCTGCGCTTGCTGTGCAATCTGCTTAGATTGCTGGGCCACGATGGTGGTAAGATCAGATACACTTGGTAGAGGCACCTTGGCGAGATCCATGGCCGAATCGAACTGTATGAAACGAATGGTCAGTGGTAGTGGATCCTCTGGACCACCACAAGCGATGGTAATAGCCACGCCAGGGAGCGGAGTCTAAGTAGGTCTGGTTTTCACCATAGCCCGCCGCAAAGCGGGATGGATTTGCTGCGGCGGATTGCTACCAGGTCGCTACCCCTGATGTTTACTTGCATGTGGCAGCGGCCTTGGTGCAGCGTGGTACAGAATGGTAAGGCAGGCTCGTAGTCGGGGACAGGCAGAAGGTCAGGACAGACGGCAATGGTTCATGGTCGAGGGACGGAGGCTGAAGGGTACAGTACACAGTAATGGCAACAAGACACAATAGAACGCTTCCTCTCTAGGCTCGGGGCACTATTGATTCAGCAAGGTGCTAAGGAAGGGGCAGGGCTTAAATAGAGTCAGTGCCTGGTGAGACCAATCACCGGCGCGCTGTCCCTTTAAATTTGCCTGTAGTACCGCGTGCGCGCCCTAGGGAGCGAGCGTGCACCTGGCCAGCAGCAGGAGCGTGCGCCGGGACGAGAACAGGAGTGTGGTGAGGTAAGTGGATGTCAGCGCTGCGGCCACAGCTGGGGACACTGCGGAGGTGCGGGTGTGCTTGCGACCAGACACGGGGGTCGCAGGGACACCCTTAACAGTTATATTCTTGCACATAGGAGCAGTATTATAGTAGGTATATTATTGTACATAGGAGCAGTATTATAGCAGTTTTATTTTTTTTAACATAGGAGGCAGTATATGGGCTTTTTATATTCCTGTTATTCAGGGCAGTATTATAGTAGTTATTTTCCCTTGTAATAGGAAGCAGTATTTTAGTTTTTTTAATATTTTTTGTTACCTTTGGGGGAACGTTTATATTAATTATATTCTTTTCACTAGGAGGTATATAATAGCTAAATTTTGTATAGGGGGGGATAGTATTATAAAAGTTTTTGTTTTTGTACATAGGAAACAGATTATAGTAGTTATTTTTTTGTACATAAAGGGCAGTATTTTAGTAGTTATATTTTTTTTATAAAAGGGGGCAGTATTATAGTTTTTATTTTTTGTACATAGGATCGTATTATGTAGTTTTTTTCTTGTACGTAAGATCCCAGTATTTTTGAAGTTTTTTCTTTTACTTTGTGCATTATTTAATAAAAAATTTTTGTGTACATAGGAGGCCCAAAATTCCCAGTGTTATATTCTTTTACATAGAAGGGCATTATTATGGTATTTATATTTTTGTACATAGGAGACAGTATTATAGTAGTTTTAATCTTGTACATAGGGGAAGGTATTATTGTAATTTTAATCTTGTACATAGGGGACAGTATTATAGTAGTTTTAATCTTGTACATAGGGAGCAGTATTCTAGTAGTTATATTCTTGTACATAAGGGGCAATATTACAGTAGTTATATTCTTGTACATAGGGGGCATTATTATGGTATTTATATTTTTGTACATAGGAGACAGTATTATAGTAGTTATATTCTTGTACATAGGGGCAGTATTATAGTAGTTATATTCTTGTACATAAGGGGCAATATTACAGTAGTTATATTCTTGTACATTGGGGTCTTTATTATGGTATTTATATTTTTGTACATAGGAGACATTATTATAGTAGTTTTAATCTTGTACATAGGGGACAGTATTATAGTAGTTTTAATATTGTACATAGGGGACAGTATTATAGTTGTTTTAATCTTGTACATAGGGGGCAGTATTATAGTAGTTTTATTTATGTGTATTCGAGGGCTGTATTATAGTAGTTATATTCTTGTACATAGTGGCAGTATTATAGTAGTTATATTTTTATACATAGGGGGCAGTATTAAAGTAATTTTATTCATGTGCATTCCTGGCTGTATTACAGTAGGTATACATCTTGTACAAAGGGGACAGTATTATACTAGTTATATTCTTGTACAAAGGAAAAGTATTATACTAGCTATAGTTCTGTACATATGTGCAGTCTTGTACATGGGGGTAGTTATATTACTGTACATAGAGGGCAATATCATAGTATTTACAATCTTGTACACAGATGACAGTAAAATAGTAGTTATATTTTTGTACAAAGGGCATAGTTTTATTTTTGGTAAATTCATGTAGATGTAGGGGATTATTGTGGAAGTTGTATTAACAACTGCTCAGCGCATAGTACATTATCTGGCATGGTGTGTCCATAATACTCTTCCTAGAGGAAACATTATATGAATGTTTCCAACATTTGTAGTGTGATAGTGAAAAATTTCAGAATAAAAAACTTGTACTTATAACACCTGTTTGGATTTGAATCCACTATGTATTTTTTTGTATCTTACACGATATACATATTTCTAACAAGACTCTCCTGTAAGAAGTAAAAGATTCTGGCCCTTTAACCCTTTGTATGCCATGGTCAATAATGGCTCATAGGCTACCTGCAGTGCAAAGTAACCTTGCAGGCCACTAGTTGCATTAGACCTATGGCCTACAAGACTCATTTTGAGTCCACTGCTTGTTAAATGTTTTTGTATTGTTACAGGATTTCCCCTTGGAGCATGTAATAAAAAGTGTGTGGTATGGATTCCACTAACTTCAAATAAGTTTATCCAAATATCATAAATTCTGGTCAGTAACCCATAGGCCTGGTTTAATAAGGGCGGGGTTATCAGGTTAACTCCAAGTGGAACTTTTGATATGGAGCCTGGAGTTTTATCTGCTTCAAAGAATTGGCAGATGAGGGTCTGTCTAGCTAACCTTAACATCTCCCAGCCACATTACAATTGTTCAATCAAAGGACATATACAATTAGGCATTCCCGGTCCTTCCTCTTTATCATCTATTCAGTGATATTAGGGACAATAGGAACAATATTAGGGACAATAAATTGCCCCGATGGGCAGCTCTGCAATCTGAACTGAGGTTTGATATTATAATATATGTTTGCACCAGAAAAAACATGTTCACTGTGTGCAGTTCAGCCATCATCTGAGCTGTGTTCCATTTGTTACTTGACCCAAAGGAAAAGGAAATCCTATACATTGTAGGTGTTAGGTGTTTTCTGAAATTCTTTCCTTTTATTTTATAGCTGTTATTGCATATATGTATGTCATCCTATTTTAAATTTATTTTTGTATTCTGTAAGCACTGTACCTTTTGTCTATTAAAGCTTATAACTTTAATAAGTTTGGTCCTTGCATGCTCTAAGAATCCATAGCCTTTGATTAGAGTGGTTAAAGCTGTGAGCTCTTGTAAGTGTGTTTATGGGTGTCAGAGATCCTTTCCCTCCAATTTTGGAAAGGTGTTGGTAGCGTGAACTGTGTTGGAGTGTGATTTAAGCTCAATTTGCCATCTGAATGGAAGGTGAATACAAGATTGAGTGAGGCAGATTAAACCCTTGCAGTGGCACCCACGTCACCTACTGGTAAGTGTGTACATGACAGCCTGCATCAGACTTGTGGGACCACATCCAACCTATTGGAATACGTCAGACCAGCATTGGATCCATTTGTCTAATAAAATAGTCAACAAGTAATATTGTTGTAGAGTATTATTTAAATAAAGTATTTTTTTAATTTTTGATTGTTTTTTGTTGAATTATTTTTGAAAATTTAGAAATAGGCATTCCACTATGATTAAGAAATAATTAGAGAATTAAGAGAAGATGATGTTGTGTCTCCCCCTTTTTCATAACCAGTCAAGGTAAAACATATAGCTGCAGACTGATACTATGAGGATGGAGAGGACCATGAGGATATTGATCCCTTCCCATACTAAATATAGCAGCCCGCAGCCACCTCAGAAACAGACCATTACATTGGATGGTCCATTTCTGATGGTAACTTGGCTCTTTCTAGTACCACTAGGTATTTGGGCACTAGTGAAAGGGGTGACAAAATACTGCTGGGTGACACAAGCTAACAAATTGGGCTTGATATAGTTACATTATCAGTAACAGTATGGTAAATAATAACTGCTCCTTGTATAATGGCATAGCAATTGCTCCTTGTATAGTGGTATTATTTGGTAACTGTATGACCATTATTTGACATATCATACATAGAACATTGTCTTTTAGATATTTGTATGTATTTTTATTATTTATTAAAAAAAAGATAATTTTATATAATTCATTATAATAGATTCTAGCGACACTGCTGATCTGTTGGTGTTGGTCTGCTGGAAGAAGCTGGACATGATTGGATGTGCTTGGGTGTGGGCGTGACCTGGTGTGATGTCATGTACATAGGTGTGGTTAGAGGCATGGGACACATAATAGGTATCACTGTGTCCATAGCAATCCAAATTATTAGGTTTTTAAGTTATTTAATTATTACAGTAAGCACTGTAAAATATAAAAACCATGCCAAAATTGCATTTTATTGCTCTTTTAGCCTTACAAATGCAGAATAAAAAGTGATTAAAATCCCTAGCATGGTACCAATGTAAACATCAATTTTGCACAAATAAAAAGTCCTTACATAGCTCTATGGACAGAAAAAATAAAAGTTACAACTCTCAGAATACAGGCAGTCCTCGACTTATATCGCTCTGACTTACATCTGTCCCCTAGTTACAAATGGAGACTTATGGGGCATGCTGGCATTCGTAGTTCCATGTTCCAGAGCAGATAGTAGCTGTGGAACGACAAGTTCCAGCATGCCACAGCAGCAAGTGAGGTGAGAATGAGGTGAAATCTTCTTAACAGGGGCACAGACACCAAAACATATGTAAAATCCCTTCCCTGCACTATCCGAAACTAAAAAAGAAACCTTTTGGGCTGGAGTTACATTTAATAACTATGCCGGTTCTGACTTACATACAAATTCAACTTAAGACCAGTCCTACAGGCCTTATCCCATTTGTAACCCGGGGACTGCTTGTATTGTAACATAAAAACATGATTTTTTTAATAATAGTTTGTAAGTTGAAATTCACGTGAGGTGGGGCTTGTAAAGGGGGTTTATGTTGTAAATTGGGTGTGTAGTTCCTTTCCTTCATTTGTCAAATTTGATTATTTTAGTAGACATACTTTTCCATGTCATGCTACCCTGCAGGCATCACTAAGTGGGTAACCTGTTGTTAAAAAGAAGTATACCACAGCCGTGAAGAGCAGCTGGAGGCGGCCCCAAGTGGAAGTTTTTCACCTGGACCTAAAAGCCTTTAGATATGAATCTGGGTATTATAAATAGGAAATGGTAATTGGGGGCCCTGTTCTAGATTTTTCATTGGGGCCAATTTAGATTTTTGAAGATGCAAAGGATTATTCTCATATAGACTATATTTCCTAATCTTGCACTCACTTACCATAAAGAACATTATCCCTATTAGATGAAGACAATCCAAGATCTCTCCTGTGACCCTCACTGACTACTCCTCTGGCTGAGCCGCCTGGCCATCTTCTGATAATGATGCATTTTGTAGAGGGCTGGAGGAGCAGATGTTGTTTGCAGTGACATGCTGTGATTCTTCCTGCCTCTACCACACGGTCCCCGGGTGTAATTGTCCTTGTCAATGATTTTTCTACTTTTCTTCACCAGATAGACAAGCTTCCTGTAGGCCAATTTCTGTTCCAGCTGAACAGAATATCATTTTGATAAAGATCTAGCACAAAAGACAACAATGAAAATTCTCCATTCGTCCTCACAATGTGGCTCTGATTGCGGGCATTATTCTGTGAGAGACAAAACCTGAGATTAGTCCTAGAATTGCAGATGAAGCTTCTATGACAGCACATGGTACATAGACTCTTACTATGAAATTTTGTATTATAAAATGCAATAGATTAAACCTGAGGAACTAGACCAGGACCAAATACCCTTAATCCCACTTTAGAGGTTTCATCATCCCAGATTAATCTACTGCTTTGAGCTTCAGTGTTTGGTTCTGGTAATGGCGTAAAGTTTTGAGCAGTGGTTGGTTCTGTTAATGGGGTAAGGTCTTGACCACTATGGTGTCGCTTTTGGGGGTGAGATGCTCGAGTGCTGATGAATCTGATCCCTGGAACTTGACGGGGGCCATTGACTGCTCTCAGTCTTGGACTGACTATAGGGCAGCATGAGGAACCCCTGGTTGGCCATAAATCATAGTAGACCTGGGGCTGCATTTCACGGAGAAAAGCAGAGAAAGAGAGGCAGAGTAAAAGAGTTATGTGCAGTTATGTACAGTAGCTGTAGGTTGGGCTCCAAAAGTTAAAGGGGTTGTAACATTACATTAAAAGGTTTTCAGAATAAGGGGACAGTGAAAACAAGCAACTTTGCAATTGGATGTCATTTGCAAAGCTGTCTTGTTTTCACAGTCTCCCTTATCTTCATTTTCTGTAAACACTGTTCCCCAGTGCCGGTCGGATTCCACCTCCTTTCATTTCATTGGCTGACGGCTCTATTAATTTATATTCTGTCTGACCCCCAGTCGTATTCACGGGAGCGAGCATTCCTGCCTTTCTCACTCAGAATAAGGGGCCAGCAGCATTTCACTCTGCACAGCCAGGACCTGCACAGTAACCCTGCAGCTGCTTCTACAATCAGAAAACAGCAGAATTGTGCTCGGTGCCTAATGCTGCTGCATGTAAATATAGAAAGGGGACAGATCTGTGCTGCTCTGGATGAGTTCATAGAAGACTGGATTCAACTGTACCAAACCTCCAGCTGTGAGAGGAAAACAAATAAATGCTCTGAGTTCATAGAAACTGTAATGCGGGCGTGGTTTTTAAACAACAGCTCTTACAAAAAAGACTGCATAGGGAGAGGAACGCACAGTGAAAATGGGACTCAGCCCAGAGTGAGGGGGGGAGCAGAAGGCTCCCCCTCCCACGATCTCAAACAAAACACTGACTGGGGATGACCCACGAACAGTGAAGAGGGGATGATGTCACCCCCTTCATTTAAAAACAACCCAGCTGGGAGGGAAGAAACGCCCCTTTTTTTGACAAGCGAGAAAGAAAGTACAATGAAACAACAAACTGATGAAGCAATAAATCCCTTTTTAATTTCCATGGTTAGCCCCAAAAAATCAACCACTCGTGACTCCAGGCATACGCCAAATACGATGCTTTAATGGGTACAGCACTGCTATAAATGGCACAGAATAGTTTGGGTGGATGGTTATGGATTTTAAAATAAGACCTAGAAGCTTCCAGTTACACCTCTGCTGGTAACTCACTATAAGTTGTACTGAAATAGATGGTTAGAACTGCTGCTGGCATGCATTTTAGTATACTGGATGCAAGTGTATAACCAGGGCTGGACAAAGTACTCAGTAGCATCCTGTATGCAGCATAAATTTAATTTGGTGCCAGTTAGTCCTATTGCTGGTACCACCATCTCAATTTGAGATGATCCAGTGGAGAAAGTCTAGACTCATTGCATGAGGAGGTTCTTGAGGGGTAGAGGCTTTAGGGTGGAAGTCTCTTTTTCCCCAAGCTTGGACTGGCTTGCAGAATGCGAGAAACCCCCTGGACCCGGGGCAGCAGACCAAAGGTTTTTCTTTTCAGGGAAAAAAAACTGCAGTGCCCAGTTTTGGGGTGGTCCAATCTCTATGCTGGATTCCCTGGAGACCGTTGAGTTATCACCACTGCTCTCAGGAGGGTTGGTAAGGCATGGAAAAAGGGAAAAAAATCCAGAGATCGGGGGTCGCAGTAAACCAATGTTTTTTTTTTTAATCGAGGAATTGAAGCGCATCACAATATAGGCTAGACTCAATGGCTTCTCCAGTCTCCTCACTAGTAGAAAAAGGCTCTGTGCTGATAAAAGGTCTGGGCTAGCTGTCCCTCTCTCTCAGAAGGCTGGCTCAAGCACTGGTATCCCAGGGTCTGTGTCTCAGTCGTTTGGCCGCTTCCTGGTCAGCGGGCTGGTGACCCAGGATCTGTGGCTTGGTATCTTCAGAATCTTCTTCTGGTCACACAGGCAGTCTAGCAGAGTCCTTCTGCAACCACGGTCTCATGAAGAACACCAAATCCCTTGAGTGAAACCCTTTTAAAAACAGTTTCAGTTTTAAACCTTCTAATGGAGGGGTGGGTGAGAAGCAACCCTTACAAAACTTTTTTTCAATTTCAATCTCTCATACATTTGTATAGAGCTTCTATTATGGCCTCTGAGAATGACTCAGCATCTTTTCCAGATACTGCAAAGGTCAATGCCTGCGTTTTTTTTTTCCAAAAGCAACTGTGATCTCTAGCAGATGGAAAAATTACCAACTTTTCAGTTAAAAGACAGCAAGTTAGTCAAATTTAAACATTTTCAAGTTTAACAATTTTTTAAAAAATATAAAGTATATAACATATAAACCCTGAAACCGGATAGCAAGGGGTTTTCTGACTTTGGGGGGGAGTGCCGCCAAGTATAAAAAAATAAGGACATATTGGCAACAAAATTCACAAAACCCGGTTTTTTAATTCATAGTCTGTATAAGAGTTAATACCCTAATCCTTTCAGTTTACTTGCAGGAAGCCCAGGGAAAGTTAAGAGATAGTGATCCTTTCCTTTTTTGCTGTGCTGTGTGGTGGTCATTGTTGCTGTGATGCTATGCTTGTGGGGTGGTGCGACTCAGGACCAGAGGATCCTTTCACATTCCTAAAAAATTGTAATAAAACGAGATCAAAAAGTCAAATGTGGGGCCTGGCTAGCCATGTGAAGGAGCAGCAGCAGCCTCTCAGAGCTCCATCCAGGGTCAGCGCTTTTTCACCAGCAAAACCAGATATTATGGTTGGCAGGAGGAACAAGAAGACCCCCAAAGCTCCCAAGCCTCTCCCGGTGGGAGAATTTCCTATTTTCAACTACTTCTCCCCTCTCTCGGGCGCCCTAGAGGACCCATTACCTTCCTGCGCATCATCCACGTCTGCGCCATCTTGCTTGCCTCACACGCTGCCCGGCGGGAAGATGATCAGCCCTGCTGAATTGGAGGACACCGTGCCAGCATCCGTCGGATCACAGCCCTCCAGACTGCGGCGCAGAGCCACCTCACCACCGGCGCCCCAGCAAAGCTCACTCTCCCGGTCCCCCTCTGGCTGCGACACGTGCGGCGGAGATGTCTCCCGCGAAAACCGAAACCGATGGGGACGTGAGTTTTCCAGCTCCCCCAAAAAGGATCCCGAGCACGGGTCGAGTTGAGTCCCAAGCAGCCCCGCTCCTATCCGCGGTCGGAATGCGGCACCGCTATCAGGTCAGTCACGCCAGGGGCAGCAGATGAGAACGAGAGCCCTGTTCACCCTCTCAAAATGGCGTCCAGCTCCATATCACCACATGCTACCCAGATGAATAGCGGGGACTGTCCACCCTCGCTAATTCCACTTTCCAATGGGCGGCGGGGACGGGGAGACCGGAGCTGACCCTCTCCAGAACAAAGGAGGGAAGGGAGGTTTTGGTCGCCACCCCCTATCACCGGACTCCAAACTCCTGCAGCCCAAGTCAGGGACATTGCGCCAAAATCTAGCGCAGGAGTTATTACAGGCACAGCAGACACCCATGCGTCTGAGGACTCGCTCTCCCATATCAGAGTCGGAGAATAAGGTTCCACCAAGGGGGGCCCCCCCTCTCCAAAAGCGGCTTGCAATCCCCCTAGAGACTTCAGGCACAACCGCTCTGAATTTTGGGGCTCATGAGATAACAACCACCCTGTCGCCTCTACAACGACCGGCTGACCTCCACAGGGATCACCTTATTACTGTGCTGGACATACAGCAAAGCCCGTCTTGGCACTCCAGTCCAGCTGCTTCTGTTTGGGGGAGCAGCCCTGTGAGACCTCCTCAGAGTCCACACAGATCGTTATTATTCGCTCACTCGGACGCCACTCAAACCACCTCCAGTGTTACTACCCTCCCTCCTCTCGAGGATGCCCTTAATACGCTTGCGGGTCATCATTAGCTACGAGCACTTTTATCTCTACTTCCATCGAAGCTTGATATGCAACAAATGGCTAAAGCATACAGTAAACCTACAACAAGCATGGCGGCAAGATGTGAAACCAGTCCAGGCGGATGTCTCCGTTCTGCAGGACAGGGTACAACAGCTGGAAGAGGCTCATCACTCTACTAGTCTTACGATCTCCAGCTTGCAATCTTCTATCTCTGACCAGAATGACCGAACTCTCCAATTGGCTTCCCATATAGACAATCTAGAGAACCGCAGCAGGCGGAATAACATACAGATCAGAGGCCTGCCAGAGACCGTTAAAACTGCGGAGATTACGGCAACTTTAACAAAACTGTTCAACTACAACCTGGGGAGACCTGAAGACACTACTATTGAGCTAGACCGTGCTCACCGTGCGCAAAATCCTGACCCGAAATATCCTAGAGACATTATATGCAGAGTTCATCATTTTCCGCTCAAAGATGAAATTATGAGAAAGGCCAAGCTCATGCATAATATATCCTTTGAGGGAATGGAACTTAGCCTATATTCTGACCTTTCTAGACGGACCCTCCGCATGCGTGCCGCAATCAAGCCATTACTGAGAATTTTGCAAACAAGAAACATACCATGTCGGTGGGGATACCCATTTGCGCTCCAAGTGCGTCACAAAGATAAGCTATTATCCTTCCGCAGTCCAGCAGACCTCCCGATGTTTTGCTCTTCCCTGGAAATTCCGGAGGTATCACTCCCGGACTGGCAAGTTGTGATGCTGACGTAAACAACTCTCTTTCAAGATCTTCCTTCAAAAACGCCAGCTCGCTCCCATCTCCCATCCACTCCGAGATCCCAGGGAACCCGAAGGCGCTTGTGGAGCCCGGACATCTCCTCCTCACGGGCACAACCCCACCGTTGACCCCAAGATCAGGACTTGTGTTAGGAATTATTCTATTGAAGGAACTTCTGAAGGTCGGTTCGATACCTTTTCGCTCTTCTTCACTCACCGAGTCTCTAGGGCTGATCCGCTCACTTGAGGGGTAGAAGAGCCCTGCCCCCGTTGCTCATCTATTGTCTTTATTGAGAATTTCCCTTGTCTTTCCCTATTACCCGTTCCTTTCCCCTGTCCCCTTTTCTTGACTGAGCTCATGCGTTAAACAGCTCTCCTCCTGCTGTTGGAAATATGTCTTAGAGCAGCAAAACTTACATAAGCATATGTATGACATTTCATTCTATATTATTCTCGGCTGACAGGGTGCTCGATCCCAACTTGTTGGGACTGGCCACCCTGCCATCCGATATACTGATTATTAATTACTCTGTGACATCTCTGTTTATGGTTTTAAATTGTTCTTTTTCACTTTTTCTGAGTGTTTCTACACGCTTCTGATATATCTTTGATATATTCAATTTGTTTCTGTGCTGTCCCCAAAGCACTTTTGGCCTATTAGAAATTTGGCAGGCCACTGCAGTTGTCTGGCTGCTTCTTGCGACTTCTGGATTGGCCTTATCAGACTCTGGCTTTGTTTTAAGTTACTGTTTTAAAAAAGTATTAAGTTTTCCTTTTTTTTTTTTCTTTTCTCTTTCTCTCTCCACTCTCCCCCTATCGGTCGGTTCTAGTCAAGGGCTCGACACTTCACCATCGAGACCCTTTCCTTTAAGAGCCTATTGTTGCCACTTTATGTCTAGCATACGGATCTCCTCTCTAAACGTCAAGGGCTTTAATGTCCCTGAAAAGCGCTCATAAAAGATCTATCATCATCTCCATATAATTTAGGATCACATTTTGTTTGTCTTCAGAGGACACATTGCTTTTGGGAGACACACCTCCAGTGTCTGTCGGATAAATACCTGCCTTGTCTGGTACCCACAGCAGAAATACTGAGCAAATCAAGAGGGTGTAGCCGTTTTTTCTCCATAAGTTGTTTTGCATTCTGGGTTCTGGATGTCCATGCAGATGAGAGGGAGATATCTCTTCCTCAACTGCTGTACATTTTTTGGGTCATCTGCTCCATATCGTCAACATTTTACGCCCCTATCTTGGGCCCAGATTCCCGTTTTCACACACGAGCCTAGTCGCCCTTCACCACATTCGCCAAAGGACGTATTTATCCTCTGTGTGGGTGATTTCAACTTGACTCTATAACCCGGTCCGGGGTTGGGCACTTCACCAGTCACTCACTTTGTAGCCAGGAAATGTGCTTAACAAGCTTTAAAAAGGTTGTTGCACAACATGCACTCTAGACGTTTGGGACTTCATCCATTCCAGAGAGCGAGATGTATACTTCTCTTCTTGTATCCTCATGGCTAATATAGCCGCATCGATATATAAATGTGCAGGCACTCATTTCATCGTCAATTTCCAGTGCCTCAATTGGAACATCTACACTCAAATCTCACGCGCCTATTACACTGCCGATCTTGCCTTCCACTTTTTAATCGCCCAGTCTTCTTTGAAACTAACGAGTTGCTTCCTGACAGACTTTCTTTATGCCTTCGGGAATCCTTAAAAACTGCCATTGATACAACCTTCAAACTTTACTCAATCTTTCGGGACCCCTCTCTATTTCCACAGGTCAATGGCGGCCCTTTAAGTGTGTCCCTTAGAGGGACTCTTATCTAAGCATGGTGCAAGGCTGAAACAGAGAGACTCCACACAAGCTGCAATGCCCTCTTGTCGCGGTTGCAGTTAATTGGAACTGGAGGCATAAGTCTCTGGTTTGTACTCAGACTTTAGGGAGCTCATGCAGAAACTCATAATGAAGTTCTTCATACTAATAGATCACAGCACAAAGATATCAGCAGATTAGCTCTAGCTCCTTTTATGTTCTGGAGTGACAAGCCGGACGAGACGATATGTGGCCGCATGCGCTTCGGAAGAAAAGAGCTTCCTTATTTATCCCTTCCATCAAAAATGATGAGGGTACTGTAGACTAGTACATTTCACCGAGGACATCTTGAGGACTTTCCACTCCTTTTATTCTGACCCTCCCATCTGGCAAGAGTCCGGGCCCGGATGGATACATAGCAGCCTTTTTTAAAGTATTGGCTGATGAGTTGACCCATCCCCTCCTTGCAGCAATTTAACGGAGGATTTCGCCTTGCTTCTGTACTTCCTCACAAAGATTTCTTAAAAGCTTACATCAAGGTAATCCCAAAAGAGGGTAAGGATCCCTACCTGTGCTTTAGTTATCGTCCCATATCTCTATCAATACAGATGCCAACTGTTTCGCCAAATTGGATTGCCATCCGGCTCATGTCCGTTAATGAACTCACTAATTCTCCCTGATCAAAGGTGGGGTTTGTCCCTCCAGAGAGGCGAGGGACAAGTCTCTAAAGACATTCTCTCTTGTCCACTGCATACAGGCCTCACGTCTTCCCTGTGTCATTCTTTCATTGGACGCGGGGAAGGCTTTTGATCGGGTGAGCTGGTCCTTTCTCTGGGGCGTGTTGGAGCATCTTGGACTCGGGCCGGCCATGATGTGCAGAATTTCGGCTTTATATAGCTCTCCTCAAGCTCAGATTCGAGTTAACGGCTCCCTATCCCACCCTTTCTAATTCGCAATGGTACCAGACAGGGATGCCCCTCATCTCCTCTCCTCTATGTTTTGGCAATAGAACATCTCTTACAGGCAATAAGATCGGACCCGTCTATTTTAGGCATCCAAATAGTAAGCATCCAATTATAAATGTCAGCATTTGTGCAGATGACTTAGATTACTAAGTGATGAATGCGATTACATTGACTATCGTCAATCGGGTCGATAGTCGATATCGGCAATTATCAAGACGATATCCGATAGTCAATAATAGATTATCGCCGATGACCATTAAGTTCTATGGGGAGAGGAAACAACACCTTCATTATTACACCAAAAGGGCTGAAGAGCTGGGAATTCACCATCCACAACAGTCAATTGGATAGTGCTACATGCTTAGCACACAATTAGGTTATAAAAGCCACAGAAAAAAAGTCACACACCATTCACTATCCTCGTCTTGTAACCAGACAGCGCTGACCCTTTATAACGCTGCTATGACCCCCACAAATTAAAAAGTGCCCAGAGGCAGTATGATTTGAACCATCATTTTACTTGAGACTGGACATTGGACAACCCTGTCCTGGCAACGCTAGCAAGACCCTTAAACCTATCTACGCCCAGATTTAAAAAGTGCTGGACTGAAAAGCGAGTTCTGTTGAACACTCCATTTTAGTTGACATTTGGACAGTGAACTATGCCTGATCTGGGACCGCAGTATGACCATTAATCCTGTGGTGACCCATCAGATTAGACAAAAAAGTGCCGGAAAAAGGTGTAGGTCTTTCAACACCATTATAGTTGAACCTGGACACTGACTATACCTGTTTCTGTACCACAGTAATGACCATTATAACCTGTCTGAACCTACAGATTAAAAGTGCAAGAAAAAGGGAGGAGTCGCTTTGTACCACATTTTAGTTGAATGGACATAGACGTTCCTCTCTCCTGGGGCCACAGCATGAGACCCCAACCTGCATGACCCCCAGATTTTAGAAAAGTGCCAGAAATAGGAAGTCTTGTGAAACACCATTTTAGTTTCACTGGACCATTGACTTACCTGTCCTGTACCATCAGCATGACCCCTAAAACCTGTTTGACCCACAGACCACAAAAGTGGCTCACTCTGCTCATTTTGTACAGTGACTGTCATTTAGTATTATCTTTTGGTAACTGACATTTGTTTACAGAATTTATTTAGGAAGTTTTATTTATAGTTTTACATTATTTATCATTTTGCTTTTTTGTCAAGTGTGCTTGATACAACAGACCCCCTCCCCTTGCAGTTTTTAAAGGTATTTTTTAAACGTGTAGATGTTGTGTCAAGTCGCCGCACACCCCATAAGTAATAAAAATGTCCTAATCATCCCACTCAAAACTCTTTTTAGTTGAGAAGACATTGTGCCTCCTGGCTTCTGAGAGTGATTAAGCTCAATCAATTCAATTGGTTTTATTTTTCCTCCAAACCTTCTTCAGTGATTAGGTACAGACTCCCCTGGTGATCAAAAATGATGCGACCCCATAGTGACTCCAGCCTCACCAGAAATTTTTTAAGCCTCAAATTGTGTATTTGTGTCCAGCCTGGAGCCCATTTTTGACAAACTACTTAACCTCACAACAACAATCACCTTTTTCTCAAAAATCTGATTTTTTAGAAGAAAATTTTGAAGCTCTACCTGATTGCCCCTAACGGTGAGATGAGGCCGTGTGCTGCCGTCAGACATCTGGTTAAACCGGAGGTCCAGTGCCAGAGACAGACTTTACTGTGGTGTGCGGGTGAGAGCCCAGGCTAGGCGTCTGTCATCTATTTAACAGCGCTGGTTCAGCTGCCAGCGGCCAGGAGTTACAGTGGGTGCGGTGAGAGCCAGGCTGGCGTTCTCAGTCATCTTATTTAACACGGTAAAAGACTATCCCTTATGATGCAGCAACGAAAACAGGTCGTGCGAAGCAGAAGTGCGGAAGCGGAAGTGTGAGGTAAGACCTTCCAGCCTCTCCTCAGTTACTACCAGTCAAGACTGGCTAGCGCTTGCCCTCCGTCAGAGTGTGGACAATTGAGCGTTCACTTGGAAATACTGGTGGTTAACGCTCCTGTTCCTCAGTGCCCTTTTTCTTGGCATTCTTTTTTCGCATTTTATCAACGTGCTGGAGGAAAATGGTTCTGTACTTTTGTTCTCTGTCCGTGCTCCAGACTCTTCCATCGCTGGAATAACTTCATCTGGTCAAGTCTTCTGTACCTCCACTTGTACAACTCAGAGGAATTTTTTTAGCCAGCTATTTTGTACATGCAAGTTTTTTAGTAATAGTTTAATATCGAGAGAAAACACATTTTTTAAATAGGATGGGAATCCACACTAACTACTTACTCCCATGTCCTTTGTTCTCTTTTTTTAATTGTATTAAATGGGTGTCTCACTTACAGGAAGTGACTAGTATGTTAAAGATCTTGCAAAAAACAAGTCATTTTGCAATAATGTGTTCCATTAACGTGTCATACCCTATTCCTGTTTTTGACAACCTCATCACCCTTGAGCCCTCTCTTGACAATTTGAAGAAAAAACGTCTGTATAGAAACCTCATTTTTTACAATAGGACCGGTAGTCTAGCTGCATTTCACACAAAATGCCCCCAAAAAATTTCAAAACATGACCCATGAGCCACTTTTGACAATTGTGATGAACAATGTCTGTTAGAAACACATTTTTTATATCTAGGACCTGTAGTATAGCTGCCATGTCACAGCAAAAACTGCCCCAAAAATTCAAAACATGACCCTTGAGCCACTTTTGACATTGGGAAGAACCAATGTCTGTTAGAAACCACAGGTTTTTTCTATAATAGGACTGTAGTATAGCTAGCAATTTCACGCCAAAATGGCCCCAAAAAATTCAAAACATGAACCCTTGAGACACTTTTGACCAATTAGTGAAGAACAAATTGTCTGTTTAGAAACCACATTTGTTTTAGAATTGGACTGGAGTAGTTATAGCTGCATGTACAGCAAAATACCCCCAAAAATTCAAAACATGACCTTGAGGCCACTTTTGACAATTGTGAGACCAAATGCTCTGTTTGAACAATTTTTTTTTTTATAATAGACTGTAGTAAGAGCTGCATTTCAAAGCATAGATAGACCCAAAAAATTATTAATAAAAAATGACTTCTCAGCCACTATTAAAAATTGTGATCGCGAGAAATGCCACGTAGAAGCCCACATGTTCTGTTCCACAGGACAATGATGATAGCTGTATCTCACAGGCAACATGACCCCAAAAAATGTTATAATTATGACTTCTCAGCCACTATTAAAAATTGTGATGGAGAATGCCACCTTAGAAGCCACATCTTTGTTACCAAAGGACTATATTTATAGCTGTATCTCACAGGACAACATGACCTTCAGAAACCATGACAATGCTAAAACTTTAAAGTTAAAGTGAGTAAATTGATTACGGTGTTGTCATGAAACCTTGCCGTTTTACAGTCTCCTCACAGCAAAACCAGCAAAATGTAAATGTTTGGGAACTGAGAATAAAAAATTGCAGTAAGAAATGATCATTTTGTAAAAAATAGTTTTTCACGAGGACCCATGTTTGCTTGTAGAGGATTTGAAAGTAGCCCAGCAAACTTATCGGTGACCTCGGCAATTGGGGCACAACATTCATCAGAGCTCCATGCTCTGATTCATCTTGATGAAAGTTCTAACGATACCTCGCACTTTATTGTGGAAAGCCGGGATGCGTTTGTCTGTAATGACTCCTCCAGCTGTGCTGAAGGTACCGGCTCAGATATGATGCTGGGTGCTGAGGCAGAAGACACACAACCCTCTATGTGTGGTCGGCCGGAGCTCTGGCCAGTCACCATTTTGGATACCCAGAAGTCTATTGGGTCCGGGGTAACACCTTACATAGAAACATCGGTGTTTGAGACGCAGATAGTTCGTGCACCATGATCTTAAGCTGTCTCGGTTTGGTGTTGTTGGATATGTGCCCCTGCATTGCATGCGTTTTGGTGAGGGTGGTAACAAAGATTGCCAGAGGTCACCCTATTAGGTTCGGCCATCTTCCTGCTGCTGCTGCCACTACGGGCTACTTGGCACTCTACTGCTTGTCACTCGATGATGTTGTTCACCGTGACATTTGCGGACGTGAAGCAGAGCAACAGTGTATCCAGTGGATCAATCAGCAAGGTCTCCATTTCCTGCTATTTTACGCTATGATTAGGCGTGGGTGGCGGGAAAGTGCTGAGTTTTGTTTTGTACGGGGGGATCAGGAGGGTGGCCCACCAGTAAACTGTTGTTCATTTTGAGGGCCTTAATGAGAGGATCATGTTGGAGGAAATGGGAGCATCCAATGCACTTCAGCGTGTGAGAGATGGAGCCCTTGATTTGCCTCTAAGCCTTCTGGGTCGGGTGGACAATAGCTAACTGATCTTCCTCATCTTCCTCCTCCCCTCAAATGCGCGCCAACTCTTTCCAAGGGGCAGGACGTCGGTAACATCGGTTTGTCTAGGAATACCTTCCTCCTCCTCCTCCGCTTCCTCCGACACAGCTTCAAACATCAGCCCTGACTTGCCTTCAGATGATGCACGCCTTGAGAGCTGAATGCGACGCCCTTTGACGCACTAGCCCTCCTGGACCGAACCATTGCTATGAAAGACCCGGATAAAATTGTGAAACTGTCGGGCCTTGTGGATTCGACGGAGAGAAAGGCTCCTGTGTCCGCATCTGTGTCCGTCTCTCTCTCCATCGCTGCGGGGGTCCTGTGTTTCAGAGTGTCCAACGATCGTTCCAGAACTAAGATTCACCACAATGCTCTTGCTGACATAGGGGCATTGTCGCGCACTGACTCCATTTTGGTGGCCTTATTCAAAACTGGCAAGGATGGTGCAAAGCTCTTTTCACCTGCCTCCACTCTCGAGTGGCGCAACACCGAGGTCCGCACCGCTGCTTGTCTGGCCCATGTGACACTTCGTACCTGCGTAATGGGCATTGCGCTGCTGCCACAATCGCTGGTAGCATGTGGGAGGGTGGAATTCCCTGGGTGTTGCCACGTCAACAATGAGACGGTGTTGACGGGGAAGCCGAGCGGACGCTGCAAACGCACAGCCCAGGGCGGGACGAACATCAGGGTAGCGAACGGCGGAAGTGCGAACTCAGTCCCGACCCCGAGGTAGCTCTTTAGAAATTTCTGGGACGACAAGGTTCATGCATGTGCCAAGGCAGAGGGATGTGACTCCAGCCTACCGATCTTAAGGGCGGGCCAGCAGTTTTCGGCCCCGTTTATCGCACACCACCCTTGCCTGGAACAAGGGTTCTTGTCACCAGCCAAGCGCTCGGTCTCGTTGCGCGGCAGGCGCGTCCACAGCTCCTGACCCTGTGTTGTGGACGGTCGCAAGACAGATTAATTTCAAACTGGCCTGTTTCTTCTGGGGGCAACGTGGATGCCACCGAGAGGACCTTCGGGGGGAAAGAACCTGCACATCCCTGCGGTTTTGAAGAGCGTGCGCCTCGGAGGCCTTGAGAGCCACCAGTCACCCAGAGACATCCACCCAGCTTCACCCAGTGAGCTGTCACAGAGATATAGCGGCCCTTGGCCGTGCTTATCTAGTCCATGTGGCGGGTGGTCAAATGGAATTTCGGTCATAAGATGCAAGACCACGTGCTTGAAATTTTAGATTGACAACGTGGCTGGCCAGGGCGGGAAGGACTTTTCTGGGCATAAGAAATGCACCTGTCGGCATCCTGGTATTGGGGGCAGGCAAGGGGCCTTGACGCGTTGCGGAACCCATCTGTGTTCCACAGACGGAAAGGCCACATTCCAAGGCCAAAAGCCTGGCAATAGCCGACCGTTCAGGCTTTTGGCTTTGGGATGGTTTGGGTTTAAAGTGTTCTTCTGCTCCCAAACCTGGAAGACAGAGGGCTGGCTGCTGACTGGCTGCTGTTACGGCATGCCAGGTCGTCCACAACTTGGCGGAAGAGATGGGGGTAGGTGGGTCTCTTGGTCGGTGCTGGTGGTACTCCGGGCGACGGTGGAGGTCTGAAGCGGAGGGCTGATTCCCTGATCATGACTGAGAGACCATGTGGCAGCTGAGGAACGCTGGGTGGTGGCGGAGGGGAGGAGGCATGAGGACAGGAGGGAGTGTGACAGTGGTTGAGGCCCGGCGGCGGTCTGGCCTTTTTTGGCCAAGTGTTGCCTCCATTCAACTCTGCATTCGCTGCATGTGACTAGACATGTTGGTGGTGGTTAAACACCTAAGATTTTCTTGCTACTACTTTATGCCGTTTACGGCAAAGGCGGGCATTAGTCATCGTGGGTGAGTTTCAGAGGCTTGCTAAAGAAGGCCCAGCTTGGATGTTCCTGGGACGCCTTTTGACGGACGATAAGCGAGGAGGGGGTTTCCGACTGACCGTGGCTGGTGGCGGAATCATATCAGCGGACTTCTGCGACCGCCCTCTCCCTTTTTTGAGGCGGTACGGGACCGTATAGACATACCCATTCGTCTTCCTCCTCGTCAGTTGATGAACGTGCTCGCAAGCAAATTCTGCTAAAAAAGACCATGTTGATCCGCACATGTCTGTCAATCATCATCATTCAACACAGGTGGGACTTTGTCGTCCTGACATCTGGCATCCAGAAGCTGCGGGCTACAAGCAAGAGGCACTGTCAAGGCGTTGGCGACCGCCTGGGCATTTTTGCCGATTGATCGGCTTCCTTTTCTCTCTGATGGCATCAGTAACTGGGCGTCAGAGGCAGAGAACAATCATCCTCTTTTGGCCTCTTGATCTTTTAAAATACTTTGGACCCCAACCCGCATTTTGTCAGTCAAAGAGGTCTTCAGAAAATTGGATTTTCCACAGTGGTGGGTACACGAGTTGACTCATTTGGGCTGTCCTTCGCTTCATGTTGGACGGATGTGATGATGGCTGATGACGGCACATTTGTGGCCTTGGATGGGAGGACGAGGAGGTAAGATGCTGGATGCAGGTTGCATTAACCACTGAGAACAGATTGCCGACGCTGTTCGTTACTGAGATTCACCGGGGCCCTGACCCAGCGTAATGACAGGCCTGACAGTCCTAGCAACCGACGATCGCGGGCATGCGTGTTGTCGCCAGGCACTGATAGGAGCACCTTCTCTCGTACCTCTACCGCCAGTCCTACCCCCCTCTTTGCTTCGCTTACACCTGACTTTCGCTCATGTCAGAAATATAAAAAATTTTGACAAAGGTATGGAATGAGTTATGGAAAGTCTCTTATTAAAAGACTCAAATCACAGCTATTTTCAAATCCCGTCATAATCAAAACAAAAATTGCTGGATTCAAATTTAACTGCAAGGTACCTCTATCAACAAAGCTTGACTGACCAAAAGTGAAAAAAACACGTATCTGAAATGTATACGGACTGTTTCACCGAACTTAGTTAGGTATAGGGTGTTGGGAATCTCTGTGTAGAGATTCTGGGACTGTGTTATGGCAGTTGTGTGGATGTGGGAAGGCCGTCGAAGCAGGTACAATTTTTATTGTGACAATATGACTTTATAATATTGCATTGCTAATTGATTGTAATGGATAATGTTACTGCTCTGAATCTGGAGATGGATTTGGGAGGGTGGGCGGGGTTGTGTTTTGGGGATAAAAGTTGAAATTTGGTCCTTTCAATGGACCATTATACTGTATGTTATGTTTGTATTACCTTATATCTGCTCAAAATAGAATAAAAGTTTTCGGTTAAAAAGAAATGCATACGTTAATAAAAGGTATTTTTGGCACCTATCAATACACCTGTTGGTGACTACAAAATTGCTGGATTCAAATTTAACTGGCAAGGTACCTCTGCTCAACAAAGGCTTGACTGTCCAAAAGTGAAAAAAAAAACACCTATTCTGAACTGTTTTTTATACGGATTAAAAAACGGTATTTTTGGCACCTATTCAATACACCTGTGGTGTCTACAAAATTGCTTGTGTATTCAAAATTTAGACATGCAAGGTGGCTCTATGAACAAAGCATGGCCTGCGCCAAAGTGAACAATACTACCTATCTGAAATGTGAGATACAGATAATAATAGGTATTTTTGGCTCCTATCAATAAACCTGTGGTGGACTACAAAATTGCTGGTTTCAAATTTTAACTGCAAAGGTACCTCTATCAACAAAGGCTTGACTGACCAAAAGTGAAAAAATCAGTATCCTGATGTATCCGGGATATAATAAACGGTATTTTTGGCACTATCAATACACCTGTGGTGACTACAAAATTGCTTGGGATTCAAATTTCAAGTGCAAGATACTATTCAAACAAAGCTTGACTGACCAAAAGTGAAAGAAAAACACCTGATATGAACTGTATTTACTGATAATTAAAAGTGGGAGGTATTGCCCTAAAAATAGACCTGCAGTTACTGAAAAGATCGTATCCTTATATAAGCGCAGTGGCTGCGCCAACATCAAGTATTTATTTCAAACAGAAAAACTGTTAAGCATAAAGCTATTGCAATGCAATGTCTACACTAAGTCTGGGTGCCACAATATCCAGTATCCTGTAATAAGAGCTTGTCTGGGTCTTGCCCGTGGGCCCCCCCCCCCGCTCCCCCTATGACTTTACAGCGGTAGATGCTCCTTTAAAATTCTCAGCCTAAATACCTATAATCTGCAAATCTCTGATCTACCTAAGTTCTAAGGTTCACAGCTAAAAGTATAGCAGTCTCTGTGGACAAATGATAATTTCGCCGAGCTGTTGCAACAGAGGCAGAGCGCACGTCTACTCCTTTGAGCATACTGACACACACTGATCATGAACAGGAAGGGCGTCGTTGTTCTTTTAAAACGAACGGAGCGGTCATGTGATTTTTGTAAGCAATCGAAACATTACACATCCCAGTCATGACGTTCGCACACCAAGCTCACCCTGCTCTATTTCTAAGCTGATTTGCTGGCGCCAAAATGACAGGAAGTTTGCCGAAAAAATGGGGCGATTTGTAAGTAGATTATGCCACAGATGTTTTAACCTAAGTATCGCTGTGATCTAAAAAATAGCCGATCAACTTAAAAACCGTGCGATTTCAACTTTGTCGATAATAATCGCTCAACACTACTTATTACTTTATTTGTCAAGCCATCTTACCTCCCTACCAGCAGTAATTAAGGCCCTACAACACTATGGCTTCCTTAGCAATCATAAAGTGAACATGACAAAATGTGTAGCGTTAAACATTAACATCCCAGATCATAATCTGCGCACATTGATATCATCCTTCCCACCCACATGGGTCTCTACTTACTTTAAGTATCTGGGAGTTCACATACCCGCGAACCTGGAGAGGACTGTTGACCTCAACTTCTACCCACTGCTTAATACAATTGTACAGGACCTATCGAGTTGGGATAGGAGAGATTTTGGTTGGATAGGGCGCATCAACATACTCAAAATGAACATACGTCCCCGGTTACTGTATTTATTCCAGGCAATCCCAATCTGATTGCCCAAGACCTTTTTCATGACTCTGCATAGGAGGGTGGCTGAATTTCTGTGGGCCCATAAGCATCCTAGATTGTCAATCTCTACCCTCTCCAGTTCACAGTCAGAGGGGGGATTAGCGCTGCCTGACTTTCAAACATACTATTTAGCTGCTACGCTGGTCCATATGCTTGACACTTTCCACAACTACGACTCCAAGCTCTGGGTTGAAATGGAGACACAAATGTTTGGTGCCTCTACTGCAGCCTTACCTTGGTTATCGGCAAAACTCTTCCCCAAAAAACTTCTTCGAAATACTCCCTTAATAGCACAAATCTCGGTTCTGACCTGTAGAGCCTTCCCTTCTAAAATCAACCTGTTTCGCCCAGGAGGCCGCCTCACTCCATTGATTGCGAACCCAGCCACACCTGGCCCACTATCCCTTGCTATGGCTTGTCTACTGGGAAAGCGGCCGTCCTCCTCCATTTTTGGGACAGTACTCTCCTCAGACTCTCTAAGATCTTATTGTGACTTAACAGGTGACTCTCCCGACACCTCATTTTCCAGGTTAAATTATTACCAGTTATTAAGCTTCTTCAATACGTGTAAGGACAACCTGGCACTCCAGCGGCCATGTTCGCCTTTCGAGTCATGGTGCCTGCTAGACTCCCCGGGGGGACAGGTACTCTCCAGGGTATACAAGCTGCTAAACACCCCTGACACAGAGAAATTACCCTTCCAATGTAGCTGGAAGAGGGAGTTGGATAGAGTGATCCCCAACGAAGTATGGGACAAAGCTTTTTATTTGACACATAAATCCACTGTCTCGTCAAGGGCACAAGAGCTCAATTACAAAATTATCACACGATGGTATAGGGTCCCATCGCTTCTTCACTTTCTCTACCCCGCAGTTTCTAATATTTGTTGGAGGTGTCAGGGAGAGGAGGGGACTATGTCCCACATTTGGTGGAGTTGCCTGACTCTTCAACCCTTTTGGATGAAAGTGTTAGACTTAACGCAAACCATCAATGGATTGAGGATTCAGAACGATTCGGCCTCCCTGCTTCTCTTTGAGTTGCCGCAATCTGCTCCCTCGCTCAAGTCTCATTTGCTATCGTTCTTTCTTCTGGCAGCCAAAGTGGTAATTCCCCGACTTTGACGGTCGCCCACGTGCTCCTCTATTAAATCCTGGTTCCACGAGATCCACAGGCTTCAGTGACTAGAGGAGTTTAGGAGTGACTCTCCCCTTCAGACCAGACAGTTTTGGATAATCTGGAGTGACGGGATTAACTTTTGTCAAACGGACCTATACCGCTCCTTCCACTAAAGTGATGGTGAAGGCTGATCCCTATTCTTCCCTGTTTATCCCCTCTTTTGCAGTACTATTACAATTGTTAATGTACATTGAGCTCTTGACTGTCATCAACCGGAATTTCCCTAGTTACACATTGCCTTTGATATTTTATACTCTCGACTGAGTTCTCTGTTTTTCTTTCTCCTTTTTTCCGTTCGCCATTTGTCTTCTTCTGTTGACTCTTAGGCCTCGTTCACACGGCTTATTGCCGGCGTAATTGCGGGGACGGAGTTCGGCCCACAATTACTCCGTCAGCCGTGTAGCGGAGCGGGGGGCCAGCAGCTCGCCGGCCCCATAGACTGTCATTATCTACGGCACGTACACGCCGTAAATAATTCACATGTCACTTTCTCCCCCCGCGGCGGATTCGCCGAGCGGGGAGGAGAGACGGAATCCACAGTTCTCTATGAGAACTGTAGATTATCGTAGTTACTGGGACGGATTGGAGCCGTACTGCAGCGCAAATACGGCGCGCAGTACGGCTCCAATCAGTCACAGAATAAGTCGTGTGAACGAGGCCTTAGAGGGATACTGATGCATTATGTGTTTTTTTTTTCCTTCTGTGTTTTTTTTTTTTGCAAACACCTATTGTACAATTGGGTTGACATGCTGGCACTGACTTCTTGCATCGGAATTGAGGAAATGCCTTCCCTTCCCTCTCTCTGCCTCTCTCCGCCCTTTTTTTTTCCTCTCTTCTCTCTCCCGCTCTCTCTCCCCTAACCCCTTCCCTCCCTTCCACTATCCTCATTTCGGATGCCCCCAATTGGGTTAGTCGGTGTTGCCATGCCACACCCTCTGCTGTGTTACTGTAATGTGAATGCAGATGATCCAATCTGATACTGCCATGATTTTGTATTGCTGTTGTTATACTCAACTTTGTCTTTTATCATTGCATGTTTCTCACTTAATGTTTACATGTTAAAGTTTTAATAAAGCTTTGAATACGGAAAAAAAAGTCAAATGTATCACAAAATAGTGACAATGAAAACTACACTTCAGCCCACAAACAATGAGCCCTCTCTCAGGTCCATAGGTGGAAAACAAAAAATGGCGAGAATAGAGAATTTTTTTTTTTTTAAATACTAAAACATAACAACAACCCTACATAATTGGTATCACTAGAATCGTACTGAGCTGCAGATACAGATAACACATCCTTTATACTGAAGATTGAATAATCGAAAAAATACCTACAAAACGGTTCAATCTAAGATAGGTACAAGTTCCAAAACGTGTGTATAGAGCAAAAACTAAATATATGGAAAGTGCACTAATAAAATTTAACCTTTATTAATTAATATTAAAAATAAATATTCAAGTGAAAAAAGTCACAGTTCAATGTAGAAAATGATCCCAACAGCTCTGGACATATGGTGGTAGGAAAATTATATGTAGTAAAGACAAAATGTAAGAGGGAAAGGTAAAGTACCACCTAAGGTGAAACGGACCATAAAGTAGATCCCTACTAAAGATCCTAGAAAAATGCAGGACTATACGTCCTGATAAGGACGATCCCGCCAGGAACCTATCCCTACCACTAAGTCCAAATGACTACCTTCCCCACAAAAATGTCACAGACAAAACGTACTCTATATATTTCAAAAAGTAGAAATAACACATCACCTTAAAATATGTATAATGTCGCACCATTTTAAAACCCCAATATATAACAAGGTGCCCAAAAAAAATATTGCAGCATTCAAAATGGTGCACAAATCATAGGTACCCGCCGATGTAATGCACTTTACGGGACCGTGAATATCCCAACATGTTTCGGCACCCACAAAAGGGCCCCATCAGGGGACAGGTAAGTGGGCTATGGGTATTGTGAAAAACAATTAGAAAGGAGCATATGGCTCCAAACGCCTGGTGGTGATTGAATAACATAAAAACAAAGCCCCTGCAAACATTGCACAATTACGTTTTATTTCACCCCACTTAGAATATTTCTTCACTTTCCCGATACATTCTTTGGTATGGTTCATGGCAACGCAATGTTTTGCAAAAAATAAACCCTAATATGTCTATGTAGATGTAAAATAAAATAGTCATGGCTCTTGAAAGATGGGGAGGAGAAAAATGACGAGTCAAAAAATTATGACTATGTAGTTTGAAAGGGTTCGAGAACAGAGTTTTGCAAGGCTGCACGCCGAAACCTGAAATATCATGCTTAGCAGTCCAAAATCCTGCCCATGCCCATGCACCCTTCATTGTGAAACATGGAACATCAAAGATCTTATTTGGAGACTACTAAAAGTTGTGAGCAGCTTTTGCTTTTCTCATGTGTTGCAAAGAGAAAGTGGGAGGAATTGATTAATAATGACCAATTAGATTGTTACTCTTTCAGAGCTGGAATCTGATTAGCTGGTATGGGAAACTGCTCCCCTTTTCTTTTGCACCAGTTGTGACACGTGTTCGTCCTCGCTGTGTATTGTAATTCTGCGATTCTACCATCTGTTTGGTGGCTCCTGTTATTAGGCATCCTATAATTGGCATTCTGTGTGTCTGGGTTTTTCTATTTTCTTTCCTGTAATAATTCTGTCTGCTGCAATTTTCTGCTATGTGAATCTCTCGCTCTATTTCATCCATAAAATTTGCAGATTTTTGTTCATAATTAAACTTACATAGTATTGTCCTTTCCTTATCCATTTTCGGATTATATATGTGGTTATGTCTGCTCAGAAGTCACCGACTGAAACTGTTAAGCATTTCCCCTGCAAAACAGAAGATTCACCAGTAAATAATATTTCCTCCTTTTCTCAGGTTGTCTAAATTCTGTTCAGGTGTTACTTTTTAATGGAAATCTGTTCCTTTGAAAGCTAAATAAGTGACCGTCATCCAATTTTCTAAACTCCTTCAAGACAACCCATTTCCTGACTTGTTTCAGTATATATCTGTACATAGTTTATTATATACTTTAGTTATACCTGTATTCCCCATTAAATAACAAACATGTTTTCTAAGAATTCTGTATTGTGTTGTCCCTTTGTTAGGGTGCGTCCACACGGCAGGTTAAAATACCGGACGGATTCTGATTAAAGGGGGTGTCTCACTACAAGGATTGCTTTTTATATTAAAGATCGTGCAGAATCAAATTACTTTGCAATATATGTCCATTAACAGTGTCCAACCTATTCCTAAATGTCCTCTCTTGCATGGGCTGCATCAGCTCCTCAGGTCGCTATAGCTACAGACCTGTTCGATCTCTCCTGATAGGCTGGCAGTGCTGATCGCTACAGCTACAGACCCGGTGTCCTCAGCAACTTAACACTGCAGGTCAGTAGAAGCCAGTAAACACAGCCCTGAACTCAAAAATGAAACTGAAAAAACAAATCAATGTAGTGAGAAAACCCCTTTAAAGAATCCGGACGGTATTTTGACATCTTGTATGTGGTTTTGGGGGATGGTTCTGCCCATGGTTTGCGGATTCGCCCATCCCCCTCAACCACTGACATGTACATCTTCCGCCCGAAAATCAGACGGAAGAATGAACATGTTGTAAGTTTATAAGTTTTGAGGAATGCCGGCAGTGTCAAGAACCGTCCTGCGGAAAATCCGTGCAGTAGGAATTGTTGCACGGATTTTCTATTTAAATCAATGTAAAATGTACAGTCGGTTTACAGACGGTTTTCAAATCCAAAAACCGTCTGTAAATCTGACTGAAAAACCTACCGTGGGGACAAGCCCTTATTCCTTTTGGAACTGTCTGAATAAATTGAAAACTGGATTTTACTATTTCCCCGTATGTCATAATATGTGCCGCAGTCCCCGCTCTGGACTGCAGATGCACTCGTGTTGGCGATCCGCGCTCTGTCCGGCAACTAATCACCTCTCTCTGCTCCTGCTCCGCTCCCATCTGCTGCCTGTGATCTGCGCACGTCTACTCCTGCCTAATGCGCGAGCGACAGCTCTTTAACCCCTTAAGCCGAACGCCTGAAAAGTAGTTAATGACCAGAACATTTTTTTAGTTTTGGCCTCCTTCCGTTTAAACAGTTGTAACTTTTTTATTTTTTTCAATGACGCAGTTGGATGAGGCCTCGTTTTATTCAAGACAAGTTGTACTTTATAAGGGAATAGTTTAAGTACACTTATAAATAATTGCAGTATTTTTTTTTTATTTTTTTCCAAAATTTTTTTTTGTTTTTTTCATTTTTTTTTTTACACCATTAACATTTCACACTTAATAACTTGTTAGATTAATTCTACAGGTTATTACGGTCGTGGTGGATACCAAATATGTGTAGGTTTTTTTTGTGCGTTGTAATTTATGTACATTATTTTTTATTAAATATTTATTTTTATTTTATTATTTATTTTTTTTATTCTTTTTTTTTTACACTTTTTATGTTTTTTTTGTACTTTTTTTTTGACTCCCATGAAGGGAGAACTGTTTAACATTTTTTTAAATTTTTTTTTACACTTAGTTATGTATTAGCATATTCATATATGCTAATACATTATAATATGTGTCAGTCTGACACAGGCAGTAATTGGGACACCACACAGTGTGTCCTAATCACTGGCTTCATACAAAGACAGCTCTGGGGCCACGCTAGGTCCCCAGAGCTGACTGTGCAGCCGTTCCCCGGCCTCTGTCGGGTCACCGGGTGTTCCGATCACCCGACAGAGCAGGGAAACCCTTTGATTGCGCTGCGGTAACGCACCGCCGCAATCAAAGGGTTAAAGCATCGGGTTGCGGAGTTTTCCTCCGCTCCCCATGCTGCAGGACATGCTCTGGGATCGGGGCTGTGTAGTTTCAGCCCCGATCCCAGCGCAGCTGCGGCACCGGGCGCCGCAAACCCCGATGTCTGCAGCGACGTCAAAAGACGTCGCTGCAGACGAACGACCCGCACCGGCCGCCGTCAAAAGACGTGCACGGTCGGTAAGGGGTTAAGATTGAATTCTGACACCAATCATCTGCTGTAAAATGCTTTATCAGGAACTTTCTTTTCTGCACTCACTATCAGCTTGTTGGTGTTCCTGACCCGTGCTAGTGCTTTGTTACCTGTTTGCTGCATTTATGGCTCTGACCACCTGCTATTGGAATTGTGACTACTCTTGCTTGCTGCCAGCCCTGACCTCATTTATTGTGACCCAACTACACCTGTGCCTGCGCCCTCTGTACCACGTTTGGGCACTTTGGCTGTCACTGCGAGCAACCAGGTCAGGGGTATCGATCTGGGGGTCCTGCACAGCCAAGTCCATCCCACCTTGTGGCGGGCTCTACTGGGGATTCCTAAGGCTATGTTCACACGGCTTATTTCAGAACGTATTTACATCGGATTGCCGATCGTAAATACGTTCTGAAATCAGGTGAAAATCAGTTTCAAATAAGTGCCACTAAGTGTGGCAGTAATTGTAACTGATTTCCCGACGGATTCACCATCTCCATTCATTGTAGGTGGTGAATCCGTCCGGAAATAATTCACATGTACATTGTTTTTCCGGCCGTTTTGCGGCTGCAATCCGCGGCGGCAATCCGGAACGGAAATAAGTGTCGTCTGAACGACGACACGTCTTTCCCATTAAAATCAATGTAAAACGGCCAGTTACTTGTTTGTAACTGATTTCACAACGGATTTGCGGCCATAAATACGGCTGCAAATCCGTTGCGAAATAAGCCGTGTGAACATGGCCAAAGACTCGGCTCCCTGATGTGGTAAGTGTTGTGGTGACCCAGTGGATCCACACCTGCATCCATGACACCGTAAGTGGGTCATGCCCCTGAACACTGCCCAATCACCAATGATTGCACCTAAAGTGAAAAAAGCTATGAAAAAAGCAATATTGGACTTCCAGCTAATATATGGTTGCAGCAGTTCCCCCCCCCCCCCAAAAACCCCTCAAAAAGCATTTTATACAAGTGTTTTATTTTTGCAAAATAGCTGTGTATGAAAATACCATCAGGCAAAAAAATATTTTGAGCCAGTCAAATAGCTAACCCAACCTTCCTGCCCTACAACCTGGCCTATCAATTTCTACAGGTAAGTGCATCCCTAATACTTTTATAGAAAATTTGAAACTAGTGCATCACATCTGAATTATAAAGTCAGTGGTGTAGCTACAGGGGTTGCTATGGTCTCACTTGGAACCGGGCCCAAACTTACAACAAGAAGTCCGCATGGATGGCGGAAAAGATCCAGCACCGTTGGTTAAATAAAATAATCTTCTTTATTGTATCAAATCATTAAAATCCAAACATGACAGACAGAGTCAACGCGTTTCGGGTAAACACCCTTAATCATGACTTAAAAAACAGACACTCAATAACTATTTTAACGCGTTGACTCTATCTGTCGTGTCTGGATTTTAATGATTTGATACAATAAAGAAGATTATTTTATTTATCCAATGGTGCTGGATGTTTTCCGCCATCCATGCGGACTTCTTGTCTTTAGTTCACAGGCTGGTGCCTCCCAGCCAGATCCGTGCACCTGCTGGCTGTCCACAATCAATCATTCATTCAGGTGAGCTGGACTTTGTGTGTCTTGGACTCCAAACTTACAACACCGCTGTTGCTGAATTCTTGGCTCACAAAGACCCAACAATGCAGTGAATGGAGCCATTGCCTGCAAAGCTCCACTCCCAGTCGTTTAACCTCCTAGATACTGCAGTCAATAGCCACCCTGGCATCTAGGTGGTTGACTGAGGAAGGGGTTTCCTCTGTCTAACCATCGAAACCCTGCAAACAGGAAGGTTGTTAGGCCTTGCCGAGTCAGGCTCTACTAGACTGCCTGGCACAGGCAAAATACATAGCAATACATTGCCATATATTATCATGATGATCAAGTGATTGCAAAGTCAAGTCCCATGATGCGACAAAAGAAAAAAAGTTAAAAAAATAAAAATGTATAAATAAAATAAAAAAAGAAAACACCTTTCCCACCTTTAAAAAAAAAATTATTTAGAAAAAAAATAAAAATACAAAAAGATATTGCCAAATCTGTAATGATCCAATCTAAAAATATCAAGGTAAAAAAATAAATTAAAAACATGCCAGAATTGCATTTTTTTGTTTTCACAAAAAACAATACAAAAAATAAAATCTTATTAAAAATCTTTATGTATCACCACATGGTACCAATGAAAACATAGCCTTATCCTGCAAATAAAAAGCCCTCACACATCTTCATCAGCAGAAAAAGTTAAAGTAACATAAAAACGTGGTTATTTAATGCATTAAAGGGGTGTCCCCAGGAGCATGTTACATGTCTGCTCATGGATAGCTACGAGCTGACTGCGTTAAAGAATGAGGAGGGCAGCGCTTGCGTCAGTCTCCCTCCATTCATATGTATGGGATTTCTGAATGCTCACACTCACTTGACTATATTCAGAATTCCCGTAGAAATGAATGGGGAGGATGGCTGCAAGAACTACTTCCTGATTCTGTAACACGGTGGACTTGTAGCTAGCTGTGACATGTAGCACAAAAGCACGCTCATAGGAACATCCTTTTAGGGACACAGCTATTTTCAGATTTCTGTTTTCTCATTTCTGCCTTTAAAGAGCCATAACGTTTTACTTTTCTGCCTACACAAAATGTATTGGCAAATGCATAAAACATTCTTTGTGGAGTAGAACATGAAAAAACCCACTTTTCAGAGCCTAATAACTCTTTTACCTTTTGTGGCAGAGCGACCTCAGGCCGTCACAGGGTTCTGCCACTAGGTGGTGAACAGCAGGAGACCTGCTGTCAATGTGCCACTGAAAACCTGATTTCAGTGGGGGAAGGCAACCATTTAGCATCAGTAACCATAGGCTACTGACATTTGTAACTAGTATAGCTGCTATGCGGCTAGTGATGGGTTGCCTTTCCCGGGACGGTCACAGTGTTGGGTGGGAGGCCGTCCCCACGTTCCAGGACAGGGTTTTGGTAGGTCTCTGTAGACCTACTAAAGGCCTCCTACTACAGGTGATCAGGGTATGTGGTCTCCTGCCTGAGAGTGGAGCAGCAGTAGAGCTGGAAGGAGGCTCTGGCCCCAGAGGCTTGAGAGAAGCCAGGAACCAGTCGAGACTGGTAAAATAGTGTGCTTATGTGGCTGAACGGTAGGTTCAGACCACAGATAGAGAGGGTCTCTACAAAGTTAAGTCAGTGGCTAGACGGCCTGAGGATTGATTTTGTTGTGTTATGTTTTTGTACGTTGTTTTCCCATGCCTCAATAAAGCTGGCTGAAGCCAGTTGAAGACAGAAGCCTGTGTCAGTATACCTATACCATTTATGAAAGACGGCGATCCGAGAGCTAAGTACCCCCAGGACGTTCCAAACTGGCGTCCAGATGCAAGTGAGGTGTCACATTTTCCTCTAGTAAAGCTCCATGATGGTTGGTTTTTTGGTGAGCAAAGTCATTGGTACCAATTTTGAGTGCATATGAATTTTTTATCCTTCTTTAATCCTCTTTATCTACATAATTCTGGCATTTTTTTTTTTTTTTTACTTACGGCTGTAACTGTGTGAGATACATAACATGATATTGTGTTAGATCTGATCTTTACGGAAGTGGCAAAACCTATTATGTTTATTCTTTTAATTCTTTATTTCTCTAGGTGGTAAAGTTTTTATTAATTTGTCATATAATTTTTTTATTTTGTTACTTTTTCTTTACATTAACATTTTGTCCAACATTTAACATGAACATTCTGGCTTGTTCTGTATACTTAAGTACTAAAGTACTACAGTATATAGGCATTTCATTGGTCTCCATTTGGCATGGTGTAATAGGAGTACAAAAACTGCAGCCATGAAGGTCTTCATTAGGCCCCCTGCTGACATGGCAATTGGATGGCACCTTGTAATCATACTGTGGAAGGTGGGGACGTGATCAGGGGATGCACAGAATCATACCCCTTTTTGAAAATGTCAGAATCTATTTTTTAATAATTAACTTTTAATAAATAAACGTCTTAAAATATGTATCACAAAGAACAGCATACAAAGGGTGATTCATCATAAACAAATCCCAGATGGGCTGTAAATCGGTTAACACTCACCAACCACGACCTTCTTTATACTCCAGTTATACAAAGAGATCTATTGATGTCCAACGAATCATCTATTCCTCATATGTAGTTGGATACAATTATTTCTGGGGGTATAAGTGGACAAAAGATTAGTTCGTCTTACCCATATATCCTTATCCCTTAGCAGGGTAAGCGCCCCGATAAGGGCAACCCCGCAAGCTAGACATAAATAGCCCTATCAAAGGGGTTGCTAGACAATACCAATACCAATGACCCCAAAAATAGACCCCATAGATAGAACCCAGACACGTTTCATCTGTCAAACAGCTGAATCCTCAGTGGGCTGAAAAAAACAAGCAGAGAGGTTCCTCACGGATGGTGACTCAGTTCTCTGGGATACATCCCAGAGGACTGAGTCACCATCCAACCGTAACAGCCAGAACCTGACACTTATGGAGCAGGCTTAAAGGGGTTTTATCATGAAGTAGAAACCTCTGCACTGGCCGCTCACAGCTAACTGCGGGCCAATCATGTATGAGAATGATTAAGGGTCTGTAACAACACGTAGACCCGAAACGCGTCACGAGCTATATTATGTTGTACTTTGTTTTTTAAAACTTTTGTTTTTTTTAATCTTGGGATAATAAAATATATACGTCTTAATGGATCGAGTGCTGGATGGATCTACATTTTTTTCAGTAAGCTGATCTCCACCTGTGGCCGGGTGGTTCATTCCGTGCATCGGGGATCTGAACACACAGACTATTGTGGAGTATACGGTGAGCTGATACATTTTGTCTATTTATCTTGCATGAGAATGAGGAGGGCGGCATTTGTAGTCATTCTCCTTATGAATTTCTATGGGAGCTTCTGAACATAGCTGAGCGCCCAACCTTAGCTATCTTCGGAAGCTACCATAGAAGTGAATGGGGAGGATGTCAGTAAGCACCGCCCTCCTCATTCTCATGCATGGTCGGCTCGCAGGTAGCTGTGAGCGGCCAGTGCAGAGGTTTCTACTTCATGGTAAAACCCCTTAAACAAGTGAACCTATTCCATATTTATTTAAGGCCTCCATAACATTAAGGGGTTAAGAAGATATACATTTCTATTGCACGCTACAAAACAGTCTACACCAGGTTGGGAACCTGTTGTAAAAAAGTAGTGGTCCACAGCCATAAAGAGCAGCTGCCTGAAGTGAGGGGACCCTAAAATTAAGTTTTGCTTGGGGGCCATGAGCCTTTAGCTATGCCACATCACCATAGCATAACTATTAGGTTCCTTTCTCCCCTGCAAACCCCGCCACCCTACGGAGTGGCCACCTATAGGCACCTCGGTTGAAGTCTGGCCTGGCAAACCATTCTGATGCCGAGGGCAAGTTTTGGGACTCTGTCCACTGTTCTGTGACCTCATGCAGATGCCTTTTGGCTCGGTGAGGAAGCATTTAGATCCCTTTCTGCTTCAGCAGTGAGGGTCATTGATTGTGTCCTTGTGCAGGTATCTTCTGGTCCGGCAGGGAAGCATTTTGTTCTAGGTTTGTGGGGGCCCATTACTTTTAAAGGGGTTTTGCCACTAAGTGTGTTCCTTACCTCTTATCGGCTCAGGAGAGAAGATAAAGCATGCTAAGTCATGGGGGAGAGGGAGGCGGGCTGAGAGAGAGAGATCCAGGGATCAGGGAGCGTCTGCAATGTTTACTCAAATAATTACATTACAACCAGTGGATTCTCTATACAAAAGACACAGGCTCATTCACTGCTTTTTCTCCCCAGTCCCTTGCAAGCTCCTTCATGTTCCCTGTCATCAGATAAGAAGTGCAAACATGCAAGAGCGGCCAGATCAGCTCCTGTCAATGTCCTGGTTATGTCTAATGTAAACTGTCAGGAAACTAAGGGGGACTGAGCAATGCTGTAGTTCTCAGAGGCTACACTTTTTGTAATCACATATATTAAGAAAAGTGATTAAATACCCATTTTGGAGGATCCCACGTCAACAATACATCGTGGCAAAAGCATGGGTCTGCGATAGACCATATCCTCAATGCACTGTTTTTGTGTGGCACTTTTGTTGTACTTTTTTTGTGCATTTTGGTGTTTATGAAGCACAAAAAAAAATTACTATAATTAATTATAAGTTATAATAACCACTTATTCTGCATCGGGGTAAGAGCTTGTAGACATCAGTTCCACAGTATGATGTATTTTACATGTAAACAATATACAGAACAGAAGCAAAAAATAAACAATTGTATAAATTTGGTAAGAAAAGCATAAAAGCCTCCATCCTTTCTCCCCATCTCCTGGCAGCTGGAATAAATCACTGCGGAAGAGCCATCCTGCCTAGTGTCAGAGCAACAGGGCAGTTGCTGTGCGCCTGGAGCTGTGTCCTTGGGCAGATGCACAGTATGACCTTGGCTCTGTGCAGACACAAGACCCTCAGCAATCAGCCCTATGATCAGGCAGAGGGAAGGAGGCTGCAGCTCAGCTCTGTGCACTGACTGTCAGCACAGAATGCAGCTCCACAGACAGGAGCCCCGCACTGCAGCTGATCACTGCAGAGGCTGGCACCACTGATGCTGCTGCCAGGGCACAGACATGAGGGAAATCTGCTGCTGCCAGGGCACAGGCATGGGGGACATCTACTGGGTGCATGAGCTGCTCACAGTCACCAGGATCATCAGCCTCATCATGGAGAACATAATTACCAGCAGAGGCTTCTGAGAGGGGAGGAGAGACAGACACCGAGAAGGGGCTGCCAGGGACCTGCCTGTTCTGCACCCCTCTAGTGGGTCATCCCTTTTCCAATGTCCTGGGCTCTTGTAAACTTTACCCTGGAAGCTACACAATGGGGTACCTTGTCCTCTGGATGGTAGAGCTAAGGGGGGCTGGGCAAGGGGCTTGTCATGCTTTCACTGTGAATAACAAGGACATCTTCTTCCCTGCAGTCCTGCAATAAATAAGCTGCTTCAGAGACATCAAAGTCCCTGGGGTGCTGGTTTTGGGGGGTACCCTGGACATGGGGTACGCAGACCCCTCGTCCGGCAGGGACCTGCTGGGAAACAGAACTTTATTTTTTATATTCATCTGCGCCTTTGCCTTGGTGACCTTGCTGCAACAGATCCTGTATGGCAGGAACTACATTAAGAGGTAAGTGGCTCGTCAAGGGCATTAACCCTTTCCCCCACAGCTAGCCATGCTGCCCCCGAGCCTGCAGCATAATGCCTATGACTTTGGACAAGGTGACCCATTAACCCTTGGATAGACTAACACTGCAGCATCACGTTCAGGGTGCTGCTGAATATTTTTTGCACACGACTGTTATACAGTCCTGGCACCAGAGGGGTTAATTTAAAAGGCCCCCGTGTAGCCGGTGCTGTCACATGTGTAATGAATCTGTGTCCTGTTATGGTAACATACTGGGAACAATGTATCATGACATAAGTGTGAACAGCAGAACGGAAATCAGGTTCATAGACTGATGGTGCCAAGTTGTGCCGAGTGCTCCAAGAATATCAGGTTATGGGGTTGACCTCAAAAATTATAATATCACCTTGTTCTGTAACAATCCCTTCTGGCCTAAAGAGCTTGCAATTATATAGGGCTCTTCATATACTAATAATGGTACATACTGTGCGCACTGTGCCTAGGGCTCATAATGGGTCTACGCTGTGAGAGTGGGTGGCAGTGCCTCTATGTACAGAAAAGCAGATAGAATTACATTGAGTGAAAGTAACATTTTCCAAATAATCACGTGCATACTGTGTGGGGTAGGTGGCGGTAATATTTCCTATAGATTTTGTGTGCATCTATAAAGGGGAACAGAATAGAAATAGATGGTAGTATCAGCACATATAGGAAGTAACTTGAGTAGGATAAACTTTCCAAGGGATGAAAGAACAGCTACTTATAGGAAACAGCAAGATATAACAGTTTAGAAGACTTTTCCCCCCCTCATGACGCTGTATAGTATGAAGGACATTATCCGCACCTTGGGGGGTATGGAGTAACCCAAAATACTAGGTACCACGTACTGGAAATGTATTTTTGGGGAATGGAGGTGCCCGGACTTATATGATGTTGCACAGTATTAATATATATATATATATATATATATATATATCTTCATATACTAATAATGGTACATATTGTGCATTAACATTATGTTATATATATATATATATTATT
>JAODAL010027966.1:0-54089 GCA_025379985.1 Phyllomedusa bahiana | reverse complement strand
TGCCCAAATCCAGGAAATTTTTCAAAGCAAACTGTTAATAAAAAGATATTCCACTACAATGTCACACAAGTCTTGTGAACTTTATCCAATTTCTTTATGATAGAGCTTTCTGTTTTTTCGCCCGGGGGCCCCCCCCCCCCCCCGTCCCACCCCCGGGAAATTTTTTACACGGTAGATGCGTTTTAAAAAATTCCTAGCTAACTACATAAATTCTTAAAATCCAAATCTAACAAAATTGGGACGGATCACAGCTAATAAAAGGGGTTTCTCTGTGCAGAAATAGACTAATTTCGCTGAGCTTTTTGGGGCCAAGACAGAGCGCAGGCCCTTTCCCTATGAGACCTGAGAGACACTGGGGCTGAAACGGGAAAACGTTTTTCTATTAAAACGGGGTTCATTTTTTTTTTCCAGCCAATCGCAACCAACACACCCGTCAACGTTGACACACATGTCACCCTGCTCTATTCTGTAACTGATTTGCTGGCCCCCAAATTACAGGAAGCGCCAAAAAAGGCCTTTCTTAATAGATGACCAGATTTTAACCTTAATTATCCATATCTGGAAAATTCTCACCAAAAAAACTTCCCGATTTAAATTTTGTCGATAAAAATCGCTCAAAACTACTTACAAACCCGTTTAGGTGCCACGGTGCATTGACTGGGGCATCAAGTATATAGAAAATGTTTGGGGGATAGACTATCCTGGTCCTTGCCACGACAGCGGTCTGAAAAGACCAGGCCTATTAACAGTACACTAAAATAAAATTGCAGAATTTTGTGTGAAAGGGTTAAAGAGTTAAATAAATTACATACAGTTACTTGGATGACTTGATAAACCCAAAATGTTAATTTCTAGATTTTTATAAATGATAAAAGGCTGACTTAAATAAGAGGCTAATATAAAGTTATACTGTAAGTTAAAAGGGGCAGAAGATTTGTCAGGAATATGTTTGCCAGAAGTGATAAAGTCAATGGGGCACATTCAGTATAGTAGTTGCACTAGAATTGTGTCATAAAATGCATCACAATGTGACACATTTGTTATTTGTGCTTAACACTTTAGTGCCTTATCAGACGAAGATGGGATTGGCTTAACCAAAAGGGTGCGCGTCCTAAAATACGACAAAGTGCACTAAAATTGTGCCAACATTCTGGTGTTACAAAAGCCCAAATTTTTAAGATTTACGTTAAGGCTGGGGTCACACATTGCATTTCTTGAACCCAAAATGCATGGACCGATAAAAAAATTGCATGTTTTTTTTTAAATAACATTAATTTCAACTGTGTTTCAAATTTAAAGGGTGGTTTATGCTACCCCATTTGAGAGCAGGATCTGATAGAGGGAGAGAAGCTGAGCTTATTTGATTTGGAGCAGAATTTTGTGTTTTGGGTTCAAGGAATGTACTGTATGAACCCAGCCTTAACATAAGTTACAAAGTTATATAGTTACTACAGTTGAAAAAAGACACATGTCTATCAAGTTCAACCAAGGGTGGGAAAAGATGAAAGGAGTGGTAGAGGGAATTTTGAACCTTTTCCACTCGAGAAAAAAAATGTGATGTCGTAAATGCCAGATCGTAATAATTTTCACGGAAAACAAGTAAAATTGGTAACTATTGTTATATGACATCAATAAAATACATTTTTATGTTTACAAGTGAAAACTATTGTCAGTACTACTTAGAGGATGTCTATTTGTATGAGACCATTGTATGGTACTTTTTGAAACACTGTCCAGGATGTAGCCCAGGAAGTCATGAGCAGGTTTCATAGCAGCATATAGTTTTATGGCCTTGTGTGCTTCAATCACTGCAGACTTTACAGTCATTGGTCTTTTTATCAGGGAGTGCAGCAATGAAGTGTTGCCCCTAGCAAGGTGTTTCTCGGCATCCAGGGTCAAAGGATTAAGACGACGAACTGGTCGAGAAGCTCATTGTTCACCGACTAGTTCCAGTATCAGATAGCTGCTGCAGAGATGGTCAAATCTGTCTACATCTTCCATTTTCCTTGTGTATTGAATAATTTCTGTAGGTTTTTTGACAGATTAATTTGTCCATTTCTGTTTTTTCTTTGCTGTACTTCAGTTGGTGGATTATAATAAGTGCTCAGCATGAATACGTGAGATTTGTCCATAAATACGAGGACCATTTCCTGGTCTGAAGAGGTCCATACACAGACTTAGGGCCACATGTATGAAACTGCTAGGTCTAAAACTCACTTTTTTGCCAATAGTAACCTATGGGCAAAAGAGTGAGTTTTAGACCTAAACAGGTTCATACATGTGGCTCTTAGTCTTTTTACATATTTATTTTGTACTAGTTCAGATGGCAAACCTTTGTGATTGCGCATAACAATCCCAATGCAGTGAATGTTTTGTTTTAGAAGTACCTGTGCCAAGCAGTGGCTTTTGTAATATCTGTCAGTGAAAAGATGGCAGCCATCCACAGGAGCATTCTGCATGAGTTCTGTGCACAGGTGCATCACAAGTCATAGTAGGGCTCAACTGCACAGAAATATTCAGCCTTGCAATCTGCCAGAGAAAAAACATGGCGTCCCCATTTTTGAGGTTTTTGAGGGTTGTACATTTTGAATTGTGCCCTATCTTTGAAGCTTATTGTGTGCTCATCTATGGTGACATCACCAAAAGGACATCTCCAGACGTCTTTTTTTGAAATATTGAACAATGTTTTTCACTGTTATCTCTCGTCAATGTACATTGATTGTTTCCACTTGGAGGCAGAACATGAAGCCTCCAATGGATCTGCTCATATTGTTCACGTGAAAAAATATCACCATAAAAAGGGCTAGATTCGATCGAAATGAAAAAAAAGCCTTCATTTCAGCTACTGTCAATGGACTCTATTTATGCCAAATTGACCGTGGCAATAGTTCTCGTTTCTGAATCTTTTCAGTGGCATACTTGTTAGTTTCTGTAACAATTTCATCAAGCAGAGCTGAAAAAAAACACCAATAGTTTCTGGAATATGGGATCTAGTAATCTACACACCTGCATTCTGAACAGTAAACGATAACTGAGGTAAAGTAAAAGAATTCAGATCTTTATGATTTACCCAGTATGCAGTTTTGTCTCCAACCTCTGCATCGTCTGTGTCGTTACCTGTATTTCTATCTTCATCTGATGATATTACATCATTCGCCACTTGATATTAAATATCGCTATCACTTGACACACCATCACTATTGGACTTACTACCAGTATTAGAAGCATTGGCATCATTTAGCATTTTGCTCGCTTTTGCGACAGAAAACTGACACCTTTTAGTCACCACTCTAGTTCATTACAAACTATTATTTATAGCCTAACCATCACTTTCATTTTCTGCCTTCCACTTAGAGGCAGAACATGAAGCATCCAATGGATCTGCTCATATTGTTCACGTGAAAAAATATCACCATAAAAAGGGCTATATTCGATCGAAATGAAAAAAAAAGCCTTCATTTCAGCTACTGTCAATGGACTCTATTTATGCCAAATTGACCGTGGCAATAGTTCTCGTTTCTGAATCTTTTCAGTGGCATACTGGTTAGTTTCTGTAACAATTTCATCAAGCAGTTCTTGGGTGAAGAAGAGCTGAAAGAAACCACCAATAGTTTCTGGAATATGGGATCTAGTAATCTACACACCTGCATTCTGAACAGTAAACGATAACTGAGGTAAAGTAACAGGATTCAGATCATTATGATTTACCCAGTATGCAGTTTGTCTCCAACCTCTGCATCGTCTGTGTCGTTACCTGTATTTCTATCTTCATCTGATGATATTACATAATTCACCACTTGATATTAAATATCGCTATCACTTGACACACCATCACTATTGGACTTACTACCAGTATTAGAAGCATTGGCATCATTTAGCATTTTGCTTGCTTTTGCGACAGAAAACTGATGCCTTTTAGTCACCACTCTAGTTCATTACAAACTATTATTTATAGCCTAACCATCACTTTCAGTTATGGGTGGGTTCTTTTTTCATTGTCCATGGACATCCTTTACAATTACATTAGTTATGGCCTACCAGGTGGGATAAACAAGCTTTGATTCACTTATTTTATTAATGTCCCACTGGGTGGGCCATACGAGTGCAATGGGAAAAAAAAGTCCCACTGGGTGGGAGATACAAGGGGAAAAGCTTTGTTGGCTTTGGCTATTCTATAGGTTCACAATTTTCATGATAAAGAAGACTTTTCTTCTCTGGATTTTGAATCTATATTTCTTCAGAAGGAGAGAGTGCCCCTTTGTGTTTGAGGGGAGTTTACATGTATGTGTCCCTATCAGTCTATGTACTTTTTGAAACGTTACTGTCAGGAAACCCGTGCCCACTCGAGGGTCGACGGCCTGACTTGGGATGCTTTTATGATGTTCTGCTCTCCTAAGGGGTATGCAAGGTCAGCCAGATATAGTTTCAGGTAACCCCTGTGCACAGGGGTACAGGAAGACCCTGGAAGTACGAGAGGATACCCCAATCATCCACAACCCTGAACGTCTGGCAGAGATCTGTTTACTCACACCGGTGAAATAGAACTCTGCCAGCCCGGTAGACTGCCACAAGTTCCCCATTAGTTATAAGCCTTCTCCTTTGAAGACTGATACCCGGACCAGGAACCTGCCTGGGGTAGCGATATATTCGAAACTGAAAATACGGACATGTGTTTATACTTGAACGGGCCAATAGAACAGCTCAGGATCAAAGTTTATATATTTTAGTCACTTTATGAGCGCACTAGAAAACAATACATAGATAGGAATACAGCAATACATATACTGGTCAGAGGTGCAAATAGAGATAGGGTATGGGTACAGACAAAAGATGCAGCAATATGTGTCTAGGTTGGCCTTGTGTTGTGCATATATAGGGCTAAATGCAGCCTGCTGGTTGTGGAAGTTCCGGGTACACTTGCCTAACCCCTTTCCTAATAGAGACGACACTGTGCCCAGGTGAGCTCTCACTTTTAACCATGCTGGGACAACCTACGTCACATCCTCTTCACACTCCCGGTCACACCCTCTCCAACCCCTGGGATAGTCTACACTCTCCACCCTCCCAGGTCATTCTTTTTATAGCTTCAAACACTAAACAGCCCATAACTCAACACTGTACTATCCAGAAACAGCTGGGTATCAAACATTGGCTCGCTGCTCTTTTCCTGGGACCAGTTTCCTGTTTCTCCCTGCCCCCTGGTACTACAAATGAGGAAATGACAGCTATGCATGTGGGGTGCTTTCATATTTAAAAATTTTAAATCGGGGTTTGTCTGTGATGTACGGTTATTCCATAACTCTTTATGAAATCCCGACTCCACTGTGACTTGTCCACACCTCTTTCTACCTACAGCTTTAATTGGTATAGGGCCTTTTGAAGCAGGACCACATGCTGTGACTCAATTCCTATCTGATGGAGCATTTATTTCCCCTGACCTCTCATGATCCAGGGATCGAGCTGGATCCAATTATATTTCATGTCATCACAGTTACAAATTTGGACTTTTGTAAACATGAAATATAACTTATCAGAATTTTATTTTATATAATATCGTTAGTTTCAAGTAATGGAAATTTAGCAGCAATCATCAAAAACTAAATTATTTAAAACAGCTGAGGAAATCATAGAAAATAAGCTATCAGAACAAACAAAATTCATATTGTGTGACTAGATCTTGAAAACTTTCTTTTGTCTTTTTCTTCCTTTGGGGTATCAGGTTGGTTTGAAGGAGTTCAAATTATTGCACAGTTTTAATTGTTTTATTTAATTCATTTATGTTATGCTAATATATTGCATCATTACATATCAGTCGTTGCCGCTCACAATCTGAGTTTTAAAGTAACTGATGAGTATATTATTTTGTAATGTTGGAGGAAACCAACAAAATCCATGCAAACACAGAGCGAACATATACTGTAGGCTTAATGCAGATGTTTCCTTTTGGTTGGATTTAAACCCATTAACCAATGACATAGCTAAAAAGGTAGCATCGGTTGCACTTGTGACTGGGCCACTAAGCCTGTGGGGTTCACAGACCACCCTCCCCCAAAAGCCCTTGCAGTGATGGGGCAGAGTCAGTCTCGAACTGGGCTGTCGGGGGATCAGTGAATCCCCCGGTGGGCCCCCCAAGCTTCTGGGGGCCCCGGAGGCAGTGCCGCCGCTCCCCGGGGCCCGGCCGCACATCCGGTCACTGAACGCCCGGGACCTGCGTCCCGAGCGCCCAGAGACCGGCCCGGGAGTTGGGGACTAATGTCCCCGACTCCCGGGGCTGCACGGTGTCAGCAGAGCAGAGCGCCACTAGCGCTGCGCTCCGCTGATCTTCCTTGCAGGCTGAAGGCGTTAGGCCTTCAGCCTGCCGGGCGCCGGCCTCTACTGCTGACGTAGGCTGTGTGGTGACGTCACTTCACCGCGCCGCCTATTCAGTTCGGCAGTAGGAGACAGCGGCAGCACGGAGCGTTAGCCGGATCCAGGTAAGTGGCTGTTTTTTGTTTGTTTGGTTTTTGTTTTTAATCTACCTCAAGGGGGCCCTGACTACTTCAAGGGGGCCCTAGCTACTTCAAGGGGGCCTGACTACAAAGGGGGCCTTGGCTACCTCAATGGGGCCTTGGCTACTTCAAGGGGGCCCTGGCTACTTCAAGGGGGCCCTGACTACTTCAAGGGGGCCCTGGCTACTTCAAGGAAGCCCTGGCTACTTCAAGGGGGCCCTGACTACTTCAAGGAGGCCCTGACTACAAAGGGGCCCTGGATACATCAAAGGGGCACTGACTACTTCAAGGGCGCCCTGGCTACTTCAAGGGGGCCCTGACTACTTCAAGGGGACCCTGGCTACCTCAAGGGGGCCCTGGCTACCTCAAGGGGCCCTGGCTACTTCAAGGGGACCCTGGCTACTTCAAGGGGCCCTGACTACTTCAAAGGGGCCCTGGCTACTTCTAGGGGGCCCTGGCTACCTCAAGGGGGCCTGACTACCAAGGGGGCCCTGGCTACCTCAAGGGGGCCCTGGCTACTTCAAGGGGGCCCTGGCTACCTCAAGGGGGCCCTGGCTACCTCAAGGGGGCCCTGACTAATTCAAGGGGGCCCTGACTACAAAGGAAGCCATACTACAAAGGGGGCCCTGGCTAACTCAAGGGGGCCCTGACTACTTCAAGGGGGCCCTGGCTACTTCAAGGGGGCCATGGCTACTTCAAGGGGGCCATGGATACTTCAAGGGGGCCCTGATACTTCAAGGGGCCTCTGGCTACTTCAAGGGGGCCCTGGCTACCTCAAGAGGGCCCTGACTACAAAGGGGGCCCTGGCTCCCTCAAGGGAGCCCTGGCTACTTCAAGGGAGCCCTGGCTACTTCAAGGGGGCCTTGGCTACATCAAGGGGGCCCTGAATAATTCACGGGGGCCCGGACTACACCGCGGGCCTGACTACAAACGGGGCCCTGGCTCCTTAAAGGGGGCCCTGACTACAAAGGGGGCCCTGGCTACAAAGGGGACCCCTGGTTACCTAAAGGGGGCCCTGACTACAAAAGGGCCCTGACTACAACTGTCTGGCACTATGCTTTTCCTTCCCACCATTATCTCTATCTCCACTTTCCTTGCACTAACTGCCTATCCCCAAACACCCTCGCTGGGCAATGAGCTCTACATCTCTCCATGCATTCTACCCTCTCACCTGTCTGCTGCCACCAACCTCTTCCCCACTGTTAATGCCCTCCGCACCAAACAAACCCGGCTTAACCATTGTCTTTCCTACTCCCACCTGCTCACCCTCTCTCTACTGCTCCTGGCTGCTGGGGACATATCCCCTAACCCAGGGCCCCCCCCCCAGCACATTCCCACCATTGTCTCTCCCTCTTCTAACCGATGCACCACTACTAATTCTGTTAACCCCATCAACCTGAAGCACATCCCTCTGACCCCTGCTCCCCCTATCCCTCTCCTTGGAGCTCTCTGGAATGCACGGTCTGTATGTAATAAACTTTCCTACATACATGACTTATTTATCTCAAGAAATTTACTCTTCCTTGGTCTGACTGAAACATGGCTGACCCCCTCTGACACAGCCTCCCCTGCTGCTCTCTCCTTTGGCGGCCTCCAACTTACCCATACCCCTCGCCCTGGTAACAGGCATGGCGGAGGTGTTGGCCTCCTCCTGTCTGACACTTGTTCCTTTGTCCCCTCTTCACCTCTGCCTTCCCTCACACTCTCCTCCTTTGAGGTGCACTCTGTCCGCATCTATGCCCCTTCCAACCTTCAAGTGGCTGTTGTCTACCGACCACCAGGCCCTGTCACCGCCTTCCTTGACCACTTTGCTTCCTGGCTCGTCCATTTTCTTTCCACCGACATCCCTACTATTATCATGGGAGACTTCAATATCCCAATTGACACCCCCCACTCTGCTTCCAACAAACTCCTTTCACTCTGTTCTTCCTTTGATCTCTCCCAGTGGACCTCTGGAGCCACTCACAAAGATGGACTAACACTGGACCTCATCTTCACCCGCCTCTGCCCCCTATCTGACTTCTCAAACTCCCCCCACCCCATATCTGACCACAATCTGCTCACCTTCTCCAACATCTCCACCCCACTGGCTCCTCCTGTCCCACATCTAGTGCACCCCTGCAGGAACTTACAAAACCTCAACCCTCACACTCTGTCTGATTCTCTTACACCTCTTTCTACCATATCCTCATTTAATGACCCAGACACCACTTTCTACAACCACACAATCACCGCCATCCTTGACTCAGTCGCTCTCCTCACACACAACAGAACCCGCAAAATCAACAGACAACCCTGGCACACAGACTCCACTAAACAGCTGAGGCGAGCTTCCAGAATTGCAGAACGCCGCTGGAAGAGAACTCGCTCCACCGACGACTTTGCCTCATACAATCACTACATACATTTAAATCTGCACTCACTACTGCCAAACAGGATTACTTCTCCAATCTCATATCCTCTCTGTCTCATAACCCCAGACAACTATTCAAAACCTTTAACTTTCTCCTCCGCCCACCACCACCTCCTCCACCCTCTCTCCTTTCAGCAGACGACTTTGCCATCCACTTCCTACACAAGATCAACCTTATCAGAGAAAGCTTCAGCCCCCAGTCCCCAGCGCCTTCCTCTATATCTGCACAATGCTCTTCCCCCTTAACTTGTTTTCCCACTCTTACACATGATAATCTTTCTTCTCTACTGTCCAAATTCACCACCTGTAATCTTGTCCCACTGCCATCACACCTTATCCCAGACCTTAGTGCTGCTTTCATCCCAACCCTCACCCATCTTTTCAACTTATCGCTCACCTCGGGCATCTTCCCTTCCTCCTTTAAACATGCTACTGTCACTCCCATCCTTAAAAAACCATCCCTTGATCCCTCCTCTCTGTCCAACTATCGCCCCATCTCACTGCTCCCTTTTGCCCCCTAACTGCTCGAGCAGCACGTCTACCTTCAACTGTCCTCCCACCTCTCCTCCAACTCTCTTCTTGACCCACTACAATCTGGTTTCCGACCCAACCACTCTACCGAAACCGCCCTAACCAAGGTCACCAATGACCTAGCAACTGCCAAAGCCTCACGCCAGTACTCTGTCCTTCTCCTTCTAGACCTGTCCTCTGCCTTTGACACTGTCGACCATTCCCTCCTGCTACAAATCCTCTCCTCCCTCGGCATCACGGACTTGGCCCTCTCCTGGATCTCCTCGTACCTCACTGATCGGACATTCAGCGTCTCTCATTCTCGCTCCACCTCCTCCCCCCTGGCCACTCTCTGTTGGTGTCCCTCAGGGGTCAGTCCTGGGTCCTTTACTCTTTTCTATCCCTTGGTCTGGGTCAACTCATAGCTTCACATGGCTTTCATTACCACCTATATGCTGATGACACCCAGCTTTATATCTCCGGCCCAGATGTCACCTATCTTCTCTCCCGGATCCCAGACTGTCTATCGTCCATTTCCTCCTTTTTCTCCTCCCGTCTCTTAAAACTAAATGTGGAGAAAACAGAATTCATCATCTTTCCACCGTAACCCTCCATCCCTCCACCTGATCTCTCTGTCACTGTCAATGGCTGTACACTCTCACCTGTTCCGCAAGTCCGCTGCCTTGGGGTAATCCTCGACTCCGCTCTGTCCTTCAAACCACACATCCAAACCCTTGCCTCTGCCTGCCACTTCCACCTGAAAAATATCTCTCGCATCCGTTCGTTCCTCAACTTCGACACCACAAAAATGCTTGTCCATGCCCTTGTCATCTCCCGCCTTGACTACTGCAACATCCTTCTCTGTGGCCTCCCATCTAGCACTCTTGCTCCTCTTCAAACCATTCTCAACTCTGCTGCCTGTCTTATCCACCTCTCTTCTCGCTACTCCTCTGCCTCTCCCCTCTGTCAATCCCTTCACTGGTTACCAATAGCTCAGCAAATTCATTTCAAGTTGCTAAACATGACCTACAAGGCTCTCCATAACCTCTCCCCTCCATACATCTCTGCCCAACTCTCCAGCTATCTCCCCGCCCGCAATCTCTGCTCCTCACAGGACCTTCGTCTCTGTTCTCCTCTTATCAGCTCCTCACATAACCGTCTCCAAGACTTCTCTCACGCTTCCCCCACACTCTGGAATGCACTGCCCCAACACATCAGACTCTCTGCCACTCTCACCAGCTTCAAAAGCAACCTGAAAACCCATTTCTTCAGGATTGTCTATAACCTACAATAGCCCTGCTGCCAATGTACTACCCCACAAACATGTCTGCCCCTCTCCTCCTGTCTCTTCCCTCCTCCTTGTAGATTGTAAGCCTTCACGGGCAGGGTCCTCTCTCCCTCTGTACCAGTTATAAGTCATTCATTGTCATTATTGTAATCACTTGACATATCATGTATGTGACCCCCCTCAAATGTACAGCGCCATGGAATCAATGGCGCTTTAAAATAAATGTTAATATTAATAATAATACAAAGGGGGCCCTGGCTACCTCAAGGGGGAACTGTCTACCTAAAGACTAAAGGGGGCCCTGACTACCTCCACAGTAGCTAAAGGGGTGGAGAGGGGGGGGAGGCCCTGACTTCCTGCACACTAGCTAAAGGAGGCCCCTAACTACCTGTATACTACCTAAAGGGGCCTTAACTGCCTGTATACTATCTGAAAGAGACCCCTAACTGCCTGAATACTACCTAAAAGAAACCCCTATCTGCCTGTATACTACCTAAAAGAGACCCCTAACTGCCTGTATACTACGTAAAGGAGACCCCTAACTGCCTGTATAGTACCTAAAGGAGGCCCTAACTGCCTGTATAGTACCTAAAGGGGGTCACTAACTGCTTGAAGCCTATATAAAGGGGGACCCTAACTACCTACAGCTTACCTAACTGGGGGAAACCACCTACCTACAGCCTACCTAACTGGGGTCCACCAACACCTACCTACAGCCTACCTAACTAGGGTCCACCAACCTAACTGTAGCCTATCTACTTTCCTAACTGGGGCCTGCTTATCTACCTGGGGGCTATTTACCTACCCACCTGTGGCTAGGTACCCACCAGCCTACCTGGGACCGGCCTACCAACTTATCCAGCGAGAGTCTACCTACCTAAATAGGGCCTATCTAGTTACCTGGGACCTTGCCCATTTGCCCACCTACCTAGGGTCTTGCCTACCTACCTGGTAATATAATTGAGAGAGCAGCAGCCCATAGTTGTAGCATTATCTCCAGGGGGTTAGTCCTCTCCCCACCCTCCAACCTCTTAGGGTACTAGGCCTCTAAGTTATGGCTTGTACCCGCTCTCCCACCCCTGGGAAGTTTGTACAGAGGTGGGAATAGGTAAAAAGATGCTGGAAAATTGAGGATTCTAAGATATTTGTGTGTAATTTCTGCAGGGATGAGTGGTGGCTGGGACAAGTTATCATGGCGGTGTGGAACGGATGCAGAAGAAAAGGGAATAAGAACAACTCATGAGAGAAGAGAACGACTCATCAGATAGGATGTCTCCGGTGAGTCCCTGATTTCAGGGGTTAATTTTTTATATTGTAATGTGATGTGACCTGAGCTGGTGTCGGACCACTATGGGACCTCTATATGGTGGTGTTGTAGGTTATATCGGCACGGGTATAGTGGCAGCGTACAGGTGTTCCTGATTGTAAGAGTGAGGGAACACCTGACCCTGTGATAGGAGTTACACTTTTACTTTCTTGCTGGTGTGTATTTTAGAAGGTGGTGAGGTGCGTGACCAAGGGAAACATGGAGGGGATATTGTATGTGGGCCGGTGGGGGGTGATATGGATGGAGCTACTTAGCCCTGTGTCTATGATATGTTAGACTGACAAATGTGTGACTAACTTGCTATTGTACTACACAATACAGTTCTGTTTTGCACACTGTATTATGTGGTAAAATGGGCGCGTTTATGTCCGAGATGCCAGTAATATTTTCATGTTCATTAGGGTGGGCCCCCAAGATCAGCTCCCCTGTGGGCCCCAGACCCCCCAGTCCGACACTGGGCAGAGTCTTACTGAATTGATCTGTTGCTGCACAGTTCTCTGATCAGGCACACTTACAACCACACTTTCCAGCACTAATCTCTATGATCAATGCTGGGTGGAAACAGAATGTGGCAACCAGGGCAATGCTGAACCTTGTAGAGATTAGTAATCACTGGACCCAGGTATGTAGTATAAACTATTTCACTGCCCTCCATGAGGGATCCGTTAGTATGACTGCACTAGACCACCATGGATCCATGCATTAACTATTTCACTGCCCTAGACCACCGGATATGAAGCAGACCCTTCCACTGTTCTACACCACAGGTCCATACATTAACATCTTCATTACCCTCGACCACCAACACTCCTTACATTGATGGGATGTTCACATCAAAGATGACAAAAAGATATGTTATCAAAGTCTGATAGGTGTGGGACCCACACAGCCTGTACTCAGAAGTAAAACAGAATGGAGAATTGTGCACAAGTGCAGCTTTGATGGCATATCCTACTAATAAGCCATCAAAGCCTAGGGTAGTGTAGAGGTGAAAATGGTTGTCTACCTTATTTTTAAATACCATAGTAGGACCCACTGAAATACAAAAAACATATATCTTTCCTCTTACCTAAGCTCCAGCGCTGCACCATTCTCAATTCTTTTTCTGGACAGGAATGACACTATGCAGTCACTGATTGGCTGCAGTGGTCACGTGTCACTGCATAATGACACCACTGTTGAAGTAAGGCAGTGGCATGTGATCACTGCAGTCAATCAGCAGCTGTAGTCCTGATGTTCCTGAGGAAAACAGAACATCAGCAGGGTGGCCTCTCCAATTATGCAGTGACACGTAACCACTGCAGCCAATTCACATTAGGGCAGAAAATAAATTAGAGGGGTTGTCTACCTCCATTCTAGTATCACATGTTGTGGTACTGGAATGGAGGTTGACTACCACTCTAATTTATTTACTGCCCTAAGGTGAATTAGTTTATGGGGTACATTGTGTATTAGAAATAATTTTAGGGGCAGAAGTCTATATTCTATTAATTTCAGGGGACACAGTTGTATTATAATTAGTATCAGAGAGTTCAGTTTGTATTATAATTAACTTCAGGTGGGACTAATTTCAGAGGACACAACATGCATTATATTTAATTTCTAGTGGTACAGTGTGAAATATAATTAATTTCAGGGTGTATTATTTGTTGACAATTTATTTCCAAAAGCAGAGTGCAGGTTACTATTTTTTTTTCATGGGGCACAGCTCCTCACAACATTCTTTTTTAGAGGGTGCAGTGTGAGGAGCTTGTTATAGTAGAAAAACTGAATACATGCTGCAAAAGTGAGGAGCTGAAGATGTCTGGGCAGGAAAGAAGAAGTAGAAACAAAAGACGTAGCTGAAAGAAGTCATGCTACAGCATCAGATAGAAAAGAAAAGGAGGGATTCCAGAGAAGATGGGACTTATAAGCCAGTGTATGATGTAATGCCTCTGACTATGTGACATCAGTATTGTGTTCACTTGAATGGTCTGCAATAATCTAGTTTGTGGAACAACTTTATTCCTAAATACCCCACTCAATCGCTAAAAAGGCTTAGAGGAACCATTGTAAGTTGAAAGGTATAGACAGGCAAATGGTTGACAGCCAAAAAGAGCAGTTGCCTGAGGAAAGGAGGTCCAAGCTCTTTAGCAGATACAGCAGATTTAGCAGATATCTTCTGCAGATAAGCCATGCCCTTGCCAACTACTCCAAGGCAACAGTTGTAACCTTCATACCAATGTGCTGTTTTCGTTTTTTTGGTGGCTCACAAGGTATTTGGGTATTGGTTCTAATTGCAGAGACCCAGCTGGTATATGGCAACTTTCAGATAATGCCATAAGATAAGATGGGAAAAAGTATGCAAATTATCTTTCTTTAAGAAAGAGGAAAACTATCTCCACAAAAATGTTGTATACATTACATATGTAATGCATACAATGTTTTTGTGATAAGGATTGACTGACTGACTTTGCATTGGCATCATGAAAGCATATATAATTGTTAATCTTTTCATATATGTTATTTAACAATGCTAAACAGAATACCTTTAGATCACAGTGAGTCAATTTCATGTCCTTATAGATCCCAACTAAGGCCATGTTCACACGGCACGGGTTTTCGGCCGGTTTTTCAGCCGGTTTGCGGTTTTTCAGACCGCCTGAAAAAACCGGCCGAAAATGAGCACAATTGTGCTCTATGGAAAACCGTGCAGCAGTCCCCACTGCACGGGTTTTCCGCCCGGCAGTTTTGTCGCCGGCGGGCCGGCGGCAAAACATTGTAGAAGCACAATCTTCCGTCCGGTTTCCCGACGGAAGATGTGCTTCTCAATGGGAGGGAGAGGGCTGTTCTCCGCTCATCGCGGAGAAAAGCCGCCCCCCCGCGGCTGTGGGGACGGGCGCAAAACAGGACAAATACCGGCCGGCAAATCGGCCCGTATTTGTCCTGTGCCGTGTAAATGCGCCCTAAGGCTGCAGGGACTCTGTGTGCCAGTGTACATTAGAACTTTGGCTCTATTTAAACAACATTCAGTAATACTGTTGTCATTATATTTAATCTGTCATATCTCTGTTCAAATCATAAAAAAAAAATTACAAACACAGGATCTAGGATACCATTTGGTATCCATACAGTTTTGTGAAAGTATGTAAGGCAGATTTTTATTTGTAAAGTACAGAAAGTACAAAAAATTTTAAATTCCTTTAAAAATAAAGATATAGATTGATGACCTACGATCAGAGTTTGGAATAGTTTATCAATAGGTGTTTGACAGATCATCAGGATGTATAGACTATGGAGCAAAACCACTGTACATAGTAAAAGTGGCAGTGCCTGATACTGCTTATCAACCTTACTCAAATACTCTAGGAAAATGACTTCTAAATAGATTTTAAACAAGGTTAGATTGATGTGGAAATATGCAGTGCAGTGTTGTTATATGCAATATTTTATCTTAATTATTCTCATGACAGGCTTTTGCATTCAGGGGTTTTCTCATTACATTAAATGGTCCTCAGAATAAGGGAACAGTAAAAACAAGCAATTTTCATTTGGATGTCATTTGCAAAGCTGTCTTGTTCTCACTATCTCTCTTATCTTTGTTTTCTGTTATCACTACCCCTGTCTGCTCCAGTAAGATGGGGAATAGGAGTGCAGGTCAGGCTAGACAGGTGCTAGTAGTTGGGGACTCCATTATTAGGGGTACAGACAGGGCAATCTGCCACAAAGACCGGGATCGTCGAACAGTATGTTGTTTACCTGGGGCCCGGGTTCGACATATCGCGGATCGGGTTGACAGATTGCTGGGTGGGGCTGGTGAGAATCCAGCTGTCATGGTGCACATTGGCACCAATGACAAAGTTAGAGGTAGGTGGAGTGTCCTTAAAAATGATTTCAGGGACTTAGGCCAAAAGCTCAGGGCAAGGACCTCCAAGGTAATATTTTCAGAAATATTACCTGTTCCACGGGCCACACCAGAGAGGCAGAGGGAGATTAGAGAGGTGAATAAGTGGCTCAAAAATTGGTGTAGGAAAGAGGGATTTGGGTTTTTGGAGAACTGGGCTGACTTCTGTCTTGGCTACAGACTCTATGCTAGGGATGGGCTGCATCTAAATGGGGAGGGTGCAGCTGTATTGGGGGACAAAATGGCCAGGAAGTTGGAGGAATATTTAAACTAGGGACTGGGGGGGGAGGGTAACTACACATATAGCATGCAAGATAGTGAAGATAGAGAGCTGGGAATTAGGAATAAAACAGGGGGTGGAGTGGAGGGAGGGGGTGTAGCAATAGATAAAAAGAATAGGGAGAAAGGAATAAAAACTGAAAAATCTCTAAATTGCATGCTGTCCAATGCCAGGAGTCTGACCAACAAAATAAATGAACTAGAATTACTAATAGCTGAAGAAAAATATGACATAGTGGGGATAACTGAGACATGGCTGGACGAGAGCTACGACTGGGCGGTTAACTTGCAGGGTTACAGTCTATTTAGAAGGGACCGTAAACACCGGAAGGGGTTAGGTGTCTGTCTCTATGTAAAATCCTGAAAGGTGAAGAGAAACAGCACTGGATAATGAAAAAATTTAGGTAGTGCACACCCAACTGACTGAACCACATCAGAAGTAAATCCAAAAAATCGAAATGGACAGCACTTGAAAGATCAAAAAAATATTTATTCCTCCCGGCAACGTTTCAGCTCTAAACAGAGCCTTTCTCAAGCAACAACATAAGGTGCAAACATTGTATATAAAGGCAGTGTAATCAATCAAGTGATCAAACAATTAAGGTACATACATTACAAAAAAGTGACATATATGAAAAACACAAACGTGAAAAATATATCCATGTGAACATATATCGACTGTATACAAGATCGTGCACTTTATAATAAAGAAAGATCCAAATGGACCATAATAAACAAACAAGTGCTTAATGATCACAATATAAGTGTACAGGTGTATCGAATACATAGTAAGGTAATATTCGCTACATGTGAGATATTACTTTACTATGTATTCGATACACCTATACAGTTTATTGTGATCATTAAGCACTTGTTTGTTTATTATGGTCCATTTGGATCTTTCTTTATTATAAAGTGCACGATCTTATATACAGTCGATATATGTTCACATGGATATATTTTTCACGTTTGTGCTTTGCATATATGTCACTATTTAGTACTGTATGTACCTTAATTGTTTGATCACTTGATTGATTACACTGCCTTTATATACAATGTTTGCACCTTATGTTGTTGCTTGAGAAAGGCTCTGTTTAGAGCTGAAACGTTGCCGGGAGGAATAAATATTTTTTGATCTTTCAAGTGCTGTCCATTTCGATTTTTTTCTATGTAAAATCCTGTCTGAAGCCAACACTGCGGGAAGATATAGGTACAGGTAATGAACAGGTGGAATCTTTATGGGTAAATATACATGGGGGTAACAATATAATACTAATAGGGGTCTGCTATAGGCCCCCAAATATAACAGAACCCATTGAAGATGTACTTCTCAGGCAAATAGATGAAGCGGCTAATCAGAATGAGGTTATTATTATGGGCGACTTTAACTATCCAGACATCAATTGGGAATCTGAAACCTGTAGCTCTCAAAAAGGAAACAGGTTTTTGTCAATAACTAATGATAATTACCTTTGCCAAATGGGGAGCAGTGTGTATTATATGTGTGTTGTATGTGTTGGGGGAGCAGAGAATATTATACATGTGTTATATGGGTGTGGGGAGCAGAGTGTATTATATGTGTGTTATATGGGTGTAGGGAGCAGAGTGTGTTATATGGGTGTGGGGAACAGAGTGTATTATATATGTGTTATATGGGTATAGGGAGCAGAGTGTGTTATATGTGTGCCATATTGGTGGCCGGAGCATAGTGTATTATATGTGGGAAAGGAGTGTATTATATGTGTATTAAATTGGTGGAGGGAGCAGAGAGTACATATGTATTATATGGGTCGGGGGAGCAGAGTGTATTATATGTGTGTTATATGTGTTGGGGGACAGGGAGTATTAAATATGTGTTATAAAGATGGAAGGAGCAGAGTGTACATATGTGTTATGTGGGTGGGGGAAGCAGAGCGTATTATATGTGTTTTATTTGGGTGGAGGGAGCAGAGTGTATATATGTGTGAAATGGGTGGGGGAGCAGAGTGTATTATATGTCTGTTATATTGGTGGGGGAGGAGAGTGTATTATATGTGTGCTATATGTGTGTTATATGGGTGGAGGGAGAAGAGTGAACACATGTGTTATATGGGTGGGGGGAGCAGAGTGTATTGTATGTGTGTTATATGAGTGGGAGAGCAGAGTGTATTATATATTTGTTATATGGGTGGGGGGAGCAGAGTGTGTTATATGGGTGTGGGGAACAGAGTGTATTATATATGTGTTATATGCGTGGGGGGAGCAGAGTGTATTATATGTGTGTTATATGTGTTGGAGGAGCAGAGAATAATATATGTGTGTTATATGGGTGGAGGAAGCAGAGTGTACCATATGTGTGCCATATGGGTGGCGGAAATGGAGTGCATTATATGTGTGTTTTATGGGTGGAGGGAGCAGAGTGTACATATATGTTATATGGGTGTAGGGAGCAGAGTGTACATATATGTTATATGGGTTGGGGGAAAAGAGTGTATTATTTATTTGTTATTTAGGTGGGGGGAGCAGAGTGTATTATATGTGTGATAAATTGGTGGAGGGAGCAGAGAGTACATATGTGTTATATGGGTGTAGGGAGCAGATTGTATTATATGTGTGTTATATGTGTTGGGGGAGCAGAGAATATTATATGTGTGTTATATGGGTGGAGAAAGCAAAGTGTATTATATGTGTGTTAGATGGGTGTAGGGAGCAGAGTGTGTTATAAGGGTGTGGGGATCAGAGTGTATTTTATATGTGTTACATGGGTGGGGGAGCAGAGTGTATTATATGTGTGTTATATGGGTGGCGGGAACAGAGTTTATTATATGTGTGTTATATGGGTGGAGGGAGCAGAGTGTACATATATTTTATATGGGTGGGGGAAAGGAGTGTATTATATTTTTGTTATATAGGTGGGTGGAGCAGAGTGTATTGAATGTGTGTTAAATTGGTGGAGAGAGCAGAGATTACATATGTGTTATATGGGTGGGAGAAGCAGATTGTATTATATGTGTGTTATAAGGGTGGAGGGAGCAGAGTGAACATATGTGTTATATGGGTGGGGGAGCAGAGTGTATTATATATGTGTTATATGGGTGGGGGGAGCAGAGTGTATTATATGTGTGTTATGTGTGTGTTACATGGGAGTGGGGAGCAGAGTGTATTATATTTGTGGGGGAGGGGAGTAGAGGGTATTATATGTGTATTATATGGGTGGAGGAAGCATATTGTAGTATACATGTGTTATATATGTGGGGGGAGCAGAGTGTATTAAATGTGTGAGCTGTATGGGTGGGGAGAGCAGAGAGTATTATATGTGTGTTATATGTGTTGGGGGCAGAGTGTATTATATGTCTTATATAGGTGGCAGGAGCTGAGTGTATTATATGTGTGTTATATGGGTGGCGGGAGCACTGTGCATTACATGTGTGTTATATGCGTGGAGGAAGCAGAGTGTACATATGAGTTATATTGGTGGAGGGATCAGAGTGTACATCTGTGTTATATGGGTGGGGGAGCAGAGTGTATTATATGTGTCTTATATGGGTGGGGGGAGCAGAGTGTATTATATGTGTGTTATATGGGAGGAGGGAGCAAAGTGTATTATGTATGTGCTATGTGGGTGGCGGGAGCAGAGTGTATTATATGCATAGATGCCAAGTCTCCCGCTTTTGGCAGGACTCTCCCGCAAATGGGGGTCATGTCCCGCCCCCCGGAGAGTCAGCAAAATCTCCCGCCGGACAGTGCACACAGGAGGTCCTGCTCATAAGTATGACTGTGATCTGCGGCTCGTGGAGGGTCAGAGACACCCGACAGCACACTCATGAAGAGCAAAAGTGGATAATACATTACTGCCACCAGGTCAGCCCTTATCTTATAGTACATTATCGTCCAGACGGAGCTCACACTGGAGGTAACAGTACCGGACGCTGGGAGATGCTATCCGATAGTGTGTGTCTGACAGCAGTTGTGAGCTGCACCTCCCAGCGTCTGGTACTGCTGCCTCCAGTGTGAGCTGCATCCACTATCTCTGGCCTTTCGGTGTAACTGTCTCTCTGCCCGCTGCACTCCCCCTCATTTCCCTCCCTTCCCCCTCCTCTCTCCTCACCTCCTCCTCACCGAGCAGCGATGAGAGGATGAGAGCGTCTCTCCCTGTCTGTGTTCATGTCGTCTCCTCTTCGTCGTCGGGCTCTTGCTCCACGTCTCACTCCTGAGCCACGGAGTGCGCCCGTACTGAGTGACATCTCCTGAGAGCCGTCCGCAGCCCCGTCCCCAGCAGCCTTGTATTGCACGCCCCCAGCTACCTGACTATAGGGGACAGCTACCTTGCTAGTGGTGACAGCTATGTGGCTAGTGGGGACAGCTACCTTGCTAGTGGGGACAGCTCCCTGGCTATAAGAAGCATTACCTGGCTATAAGGGGACAGCTACCTGGCTATAAGAAGCACTATCTGGCTATAAAGGGTCAGCTACCTGGCTATAAGAAGCACTACCTGGCTATAAGGGGTTAGCTACCTGGCTATAAGAAGCACTACCTGGCTATAACGGGACAGCTCCCTGGCTATAAGAAGCACTACCTGGCTATAAGGGGTCAGCTACCTGGCTAGTGGGACAGTCCCTGGCTAAAAGAAGCACTACTGGCTTAAGGGGACAGTACCTGGCTTAGAGCATCCCTGGTTAAGGGGTAGCTACCTGGTATAAAAAGCACTCCCCTGGCTATAAGGGGTCATCTCCCTGGTGTGGGGACGCTCCCTGGTATAAAAAAGCATACCTGGCTATAAGGGGACGCCCCTGGCTATAAAAAAGCTTCCCTGGCTATAAGGGGAAGCTCCCTGGCTTAAAAAAGCACTATGGTTAAGGGGAAGCCCCCTGGCTAAAGAAGCCTCCCTGGCTATAAGGGGTCATCCCTGGCTGGGGGGAAGTACCTGGCTATAAGAGCATACCTGGTATAAGGGACAGCCCCCTGGCTATAAGGCATACCTGGCTTAAGGGGGCTCCCTGGCTTTAAAAAGCATCCCGGCTAAAGGGGTCAGCTACCTGGCTTAAGAAGCATAGGGTAAAAGGGGACAGTCCCTGACTTTTAAGAAGCACACCTGGCTATAAGAAGCCTCCTGGTTTTAAGGGGACCGTCTTGGCTATAAGAAGAAAAACCCTGGCTGTGGGGAAGCAAATTGGCTATGGGGGCATGCCTGAGGAAGCAGGGTAGGTCTTGCGAAACGCGGCTTCCCTGTTTTATATTTATTTTAAATAAACCAGCTTTTTGTTAAGTTGGCTTTTTTGAATTGTTGTTGCCCATGAAGCGCCAGGGGGAAATCCTAATTTCACTGTTTTACGGTGCTTCTTTCCTACTAATGTGTTTTACAATGATACATATTCGGAAGCAGAGTGTGTTAATGTGGTTATATGGCTGGGGGAACGGTTTTTATATGGCTATATGGGGGGGGGGAGCAGAGTGTTTATAGGGGGGTTTTTATATTGGTGGGGGACGGGTTTTTTTATTTGTGTTAATGGATGAGGGGGGAGTGTATTATATGTGTGTTATGTCGGGGCAGGGAGCAGAGTGTATTAAATGTGTGTGCTATATGGGTGGGGGGAGCTGAGTGTATTATATGTGTGTTATGTCGGGGCAGGGAGCAGAGTGTATTAAATGTGTGTGCTATATGGGTGGGGGGAGAGAGTGTATTATAGTGTGTTTATGTGTTGGGGCAGGTGTATTATTTTTTTTTAATGGGTGGGGGACAGCGAGTGTAATTTTGTGTGTTATATGGGTGGGGAAAGAAGATGGGGGTTTTTGGGGTGAGGGGAGCAGGGGTTTGTTGTACGGTGTTATTTGGTGGGGGGGCGGTGTATTATATGTGTTTTATATGGGTGAAGAGAGCAGAATGTATTATATGTGTTTTATATGGGTTTGGGAAGCAGAGTGTATTTTGTGTGTTTATTTTGGGGGGGGGAAAGCGAGTGTATTTTTTGTGTGTTACTGGGTTGGCCCAGCGATTTTTATTAGGGAGTGATATAAGGGGGGGGGCAGGTTTTTTATTGTGTGTTATATGGGGGAGGGAGAAAAAAGTTTTAAATGGGTGGGGGGGGACAGAGTGTTTATATGTGGTTTTTTTGGGTGGGGGGAAAGGGAATGTTTATATGTGTGTTAGAGGGGGGGGGGGCCCAGAGTGTATTTTTGCATTTTTTGGGTGGAGGAAAAGAAGTGTTATTGGGGTGGGGAGCAGTGGGTGTTATATGTGTGTAAATATGGAGAGGGCGAGGGTATTTATGTGTGTTTTTATGTTTTGGGGGGGCAGACTGATTATTTTTTTGTTATATGGGTGGGGACACAGGGGTGTAATATATGTCTGTTATACTGGTGGGGGGAGCAGAGTGTATTATATGTGTGTTACATGGGTGGAGGAAGAAGAATGTGTTATATGGGTGTGGGGAACAGAGGGTGTTATATGTGTGTAATATTGGTGGGGGTGCAGGTTATTATGTGTGTTTTGGGTGGGGGGGCAGAGTGTTTTTGTGTTTTTATGGGTGGGGAGAGGTGTTTATATGTGTGTTAAATGGGTGGGGGGAGCAGAGTCTATTATATGTGTGTTATATGGATGGAGGGAGATGAATGTGTTATATAGGTGGAGGGAGTAGAGTGTATTATATGTGTGTTATTTTGGTGGGCGGAGTAGAGTGTATTATATGTATGTTATATTGGTGGGGGGGGCAAAGTGTATTATATGTGTTATAGGGGTGGGGGGAGCATACTGTATTATATGTGTGTTATAAGGGTGGGAGGAGCGGAATGTGTTATATATGTTATATGGGTGCGGGGAGGCCGAGTTTTTTTAATTGTGTGTTTTTTGGGGGTTGGGGGAAGGGGGTGTTTTTTTTGTTTTGATTTTATGGCTGGGGAAGCGAGTGTTTTAAAATTTTTGTCTTTTTAAAAAGGGTGGGGGGAAGAAAGAGTCAATTAGATGTGTGTCATATGGGTGGGGGGAGCAGATTTTATTATATGTGTTATATGGGTGGCGGAGCAGATTTGTATTTATGTGTGTTTTATGGGTGGGGGAGGGAGTTTTTCAATTTTTGGGAAATTTTTCCGGTGCAGGGGAATGGGGTTTAAAAGGTTGGGTTGGTGTTATATACTTGGGGAATGTTTGGTGTATTTTATGTGTGTTTTTGGTTTGGGGGCCGAGGGTTTATTTGTGTTTTTTTTTGGGGTGGGGACGCAAAATTGTTATTATTTGGGGTTTTTTAAAAGGGTGGGGGGAGCAGAGCCCAATTTATATGTGTGCCTTTAAGGGTGGGGGGGAGCAAAATCCGTATTATATTTTTTTTTGGGGGTTTTGGGGGAAAGCAGGGGTATTTTAGGTGTTTTATTTGGGTGGAGGGGCAAAGAGGGGTCCCCCTTATGTTTTTAAATGGGGGGGGGGAAGCAGGTGTTTTAATTTTGTTGTGTTATATGGGTTGGAACCCCCAAAAAGGGGTAAAATATGTTGTGTTTTATCGGTGCAGGGGGGGTTAGTGTTTTAAAAAATGTGGGGTTTGTTTTTTTCGTGGGGCCCAGCAGAGTTTTTTTTGTGGTTTTATGTGTGGGGGGACGAGGGTTTTCCCTTGTGTGTTATTGGGGGGGGGACAGCAGAGTGTATTTTATGTGTTTTATTTGGGTGGAGGGAGCAGAGTGAACATATGTGTTATATTGGTGGGGGAAGCAGAGTCAATTATATGTGTGTCATATGGGTGGGGGGAGCAGATTGTATTATATGTGTTATATGGGTGAGCGGAGCAGAGTGTATTATAAGTGGGGTTTTATGGGGTTTAAGGGGGCAGGTGGGAAATATGTTTGTAATAGAGTGGGGTTTTGAAAGCGAAATTAAAAATGTTTGTTATTTGAGTGGAGGAAGAAAGGGTGTATTATATGTGTGTTTTTTGGGTGGGGGGAGCAGAGTGTGTTATTTGGTTGGGGGGGGAGTTTAGTGTATTATTTTTGTTTTTATGGGGAATGTGGGAAAAGCAAAAGTGTTTATATATATCCCTATATGGGTGGGGGGAGCAGAGTGCATTGTATGTGTGTCATATGGGTGGGGGGAGTAGAGTGTATTACATGTGTGTTATATGGGTGAGGGGAACAGAGTGTATTATATGTTTTATATTGGTGGCGGAAGCAAGGTGTATTATATGAAAAAATTATATGGGTGCAGGGAGCAGAGACTACATATGTGTTACATGAGTGGGGGAGCAGATTGTATTATATATGTGTTTGGGGGTTTCCCCCCCCCGAGGCAGAGTGTATTATTTGTGTTTTTTTTGGGTTTGGAGGGGAAGGTTATTTTTTTTCTTTTTTTTTAGGGGGTGGGAGGGAGCAGAATGTATTTTTTATGTGCTATATCCCCTGGGGAAAAGTAGAGTGTATTACTTTGGTGTTATAGGGGGTTGGGGGGGAAGTAGAATTTTTTTATATTTTGGGGTTTTAGGGGTGGGGGGGTCGATTTGTACTATATGTGTGTTTTTTGGGTGGAGGAAGCAGAGTGTATTATTTTATAAAGCTTTATGGGGGGGGAAGGAAAATTTAAGAGTTTTTTTGTATGTGTTTAATTTTGGGTTTTGGGGAGTTAGACTGTTTTTATGTGTGATAGGGGCAGGGGGTTTTTTGTGTTTTTGGGGGGAAAGGGGTGGGGTGGGAGGGGGAATGTGCTATATTTTTTTTTTTATGGGGGGGGAACGGGTTTTAAAAGGGATTTTAAGGGGGGGGGACAGGGTGTATTTTAATTGTTTTTAAATTTTGGGTTTGGGGGACGGGTTTTGTATTTTTTGTGTGTTAAATGGGTGGTGGGACACCCGATTTTATTATATTGGGGGTCTTTAAGGGTGGGGGGAAAGGAAAAGAGCAATTAAAATGGGGAGTATTTGGGGGGCCCCCGTGAGCAATTGTATTTTTATGGGGGTTAAGGGGTTTGAGCGGGAAGGGTGATTTTTTTGGTATTATATGGGGGGGGCCAAGGGAGCAGAGTGAACAAAATGTTTTAATAGGGGGTGGGGGGGGGGCCAGAGGGAAAATTTTTTGTGTGTTATATGGGGTGGAGGGAATTTTTTGGGGAAAAATTTTGGGGTGTGTGTGTTGTGGTGGGTGTGTTATACGGGGGGACAGCGGAGTGTATTTTGTGTGTTATATGTTTTGGGGGGGGACTGAGGGGTTAATTTGTGTTTTTTAAAAAGGGGTGGGGGACAGCAAAATTTGTTTTTTTAAGTGTATAAAAAGGGGGGGGGGAAAGCCAAAAAGCAAATTATTTGTGTGTAAAATAGGGGTTGGGGGGAGAAAGATTGTATTAAATGGGGGTTGGGGTGAGGCGGAAAAGGGGGGTTTAATTTGGGGGGTTTTTTAGGGGTTTGAAAGGGGAGCAGAGTGGTAATTTGTTTTTTAATTTGGGAAAGGGTTAAGGGGGGTTTAAATTGGGGGTTTTTAGGGGGGGGTGGGAAAGGAAGGGGAAGAGTGTGAATTTGTGTGTTAAAATGGGGGGGGTAGGAGGGGGGGTTTTATTTGTGTTTTTTGGGGGGGGGCCGGATTTAAAAGTGGGGGGCTTTTGGTGGGGGGGGCGGTGTAAAAGGTGGTTTCCAAAAAGGGGGGGTGGGGGGGGGGTTGTTTATGGGGGTTATTGGGGGGCTGGGGGGGGTGTGGGGAAGGGGGGGTATTTTTTGGGGGGGTTTTTGGGGGGAATGTGGAGGAGTGTATTATTTTTAAATTTTGCAAAAAAAGGGTTGGGGGGAAAAAAAGAGAGGTGTACTTTTGTGGGGGTTTATGGGGGGGGATACCGTTTTTTTGGGGGGGGTTTAGGGGGTGGGGGGGGGGAAAAAGAGGGGGCTTTTGTTTGTGTGTAATTTGGGTGGGGGGAGGTTTTTTGGGTATTACCTTGTGGGGTTATATGGGTGAGGGGAACAGAGTGTATTATATGTTTTATATGGGTGGCGGAAGCAAGGTGTATTATTTGAAAATATTATATGGGTAAAGGGAGCATAGACTAAAATATTGTTAAATGGGGTGGGGGGAGCGGGATTTTTATTATATATTTTTTTATGTGGGGGGAAAGGGAAAGGGCTGAATTTGTGCTGGTTATAGGGGGTTGGGGTAAAAGGGTTGTGTTAATTTTTATTTTTTTTATATTTGTATTTTTTTTATATGTTTTGGGGGGGGGGCAAAGGGGGTTAAAGGGGGGGGTGTTTAGGGGTGGGGGTTAAAGAGGGGTATTTTATTTTGGGTTATAGGGGGGTGGGGGAGCGGGTTTTTTTTGGGGGGGGTTTTTTGGGGGGAGGGGAGGTTAAAATATTTTTCCCCGGGGGTTTAAGGGGTGGGGTGGGGAGGGGGCAGTTTTGATTTTGTATGTGCGGGGGGTGGTTAAAAGTGTATTACAGGTGGGGTTAAAATGGGGGGGGGGGGATTTGGGGTGTATTTATTTCTGTATGTTTTGTTTATGGGTGGCAGGAGCAGAGGTATTGTATGTGGTGTAAAAATTTGTTGGGGGAAAGGTGGGAAGTGTTTTTATTTGTTTTTTTATGGGGTGGGGGAACCCAGGTGTAAAATATGTGTTTTATTTTTGGGGGGGGCAAATTAAAGAGTGTTTTATTTGTCTTTTTGTGGGGGGAAAATTTTAAGCAAAAGGCGTACATAAAGTTTTTGGGTTGGGGCGTACCCAGAGGGGTTAATTTTTGTGTTATATAGGTGGGGGGCAAAAGGAAGTGTTAATTTGTGTGTTTTTAATAAAGTGGGGGGAGAAGAGTGTTTTTTAGGGGTGTGATATGGTGGGGGGTGAAAGCAGGGGGGGTTTATTTTTGTGGTTATTTGGGGGGGAGGGGAATTTAGTGGGACAATTTTTTTTTTTTATGGGGTGGAGGGGCAGAAATGTGTTTTTTATGTGCTATAGGGCCCTTGGGGGAGAAAGGTGTTTTTTAAAATGTGTTTTAAAAGGGGGGTGGGGGGAGTAGGAGTGCCCAATTTTGGGGGGTGTTATATGGGTGGAGGGGAACAAAATAAAATATATGTGTTTTTTAATTTGGGTGGGGGGGAAGCAGGGGTTTTTTTATGAGTGTTATTAGGGGGGTTTGTGAGCAGGGGTGTATTTTTGTGTGTAATTTTGGGGTGGGGGGAAGGGTGAAATTTTTGGGGTTTTTATGGGGGGGGGGGAGCTGAGTGTTTTTTTTGTTTGTTTTTTTGGTGGGGGGGGAGAGGTAAAAAAATTGTTTTTGGGGTTTTAGGGGGGGGGGGAGGGGGCCAAAATTGGGCTTTGGTTTTTTGGGGGGTTTTTTAAGGGGGGTTGGGAAACCCCCAGAGTAAATTATTTTTGTGTTATATGGGTGGAAGGGTTTTGAGTGTTTTTTTTTGTTTTTTATATGGTTTGGGCGGATAAAAGTGTTTTATATGTGTTTTATAGGGGGAGGGGGAGTGTTTTTTATTTTTGTTAAATGGGTGGAAGGGAAATTTGCTTTTGGGGGTGGTAATAGGGGTTATAGGGGGGGGATGAGGGGGTTTTTGGGGGTTATTTTGGTTGGTGAGGAGCGGGAGGGTTTTTTATTTTGGGGAGGGGTTGCGGTTTTAATTATAGGTTTTTTTTTATGAGTGGGGGTTTTCCCCCGGGGGCGTTTTAAAATGTGGGGTTATTTGGGTAGAGGGGGGAACGATTTTGTACTTTTTTGGATTTTCCAGGGGTGTAGGTAAGAAAACAGTGTATTATATGTGTTTTTTTTATGGGTGGGGGAAGCAGAGTTTATTATATGTGTGTTATGTTTGTTTGGGGGGACCCCGGGGTTTTTTATATTTTGTTTTAATGGGTGGGGGGGAACAGAGGTATTCCCATGTTTTGTTAAATTGGGGGGGGGAAAAGGGGCAAAAAGTTTGGTTTTTCTTTATGTGTGTTTTTTCTGGTTGTGGGGAAATAAAGGAGGGTGGTTAATTATATTTGTGGAGGAGGGGTGCAGAGTGTATTATATGTTTGTTATATGGGTGGGGTGAGAAGAGTGTATTGTGTGTGTTATATGGGTGGGGGTAGCAGAGTGTATTTTATGTGTTATATGGGTGGGGAGCACATGGTATTACATGTGTGTTTTATTGGTGGGGGGAGCAGAGATTAATATATGCGTGGCTTATTCGTGCAAGGAGCAGAATTTTTTATATGTGTGTTATATGGGTGGGGGGAGCAGAGTGCATTATATGTTAGTTATATCTGTGTGGGAAGTAGAGTGTATTATATTTCTGGTGGCGGGAGCAGAGTGTAATATATGTTTGTTATACAGTATTGGTGAGGGATGTGGAGAGTATTATAAGTGTGTTATATGTGTGGGGGAGGGGAGTAGAGTGTATCATATGTATGTTATATGGGTGGGGGGAGCAGAGTGTATTACATATAATAGACTCTGCTCCCCCCCACCCATAAAACACACATATAATAGACACTGTTCCTCCCACCAATGTAACATTACATGTATGTTGGTGGGGGTAGAGAGTATTTATGTGTGTTAAATGTGTGGGGGAGAATCCTTCCTGGAAAATTTGCTAATTTCTACATTCGTCAGGGACTAATTCTCTGTGATGTTCGCGGTAAAACGTGCCCATAGAATCCTGCCTAAACCTTCCCCTCCTGGGGCGCCTCCGCGCACGTTCATCGGCAAATTTTTGAACTGTAGAGATAGAGACGCTATTCTGAGGTTCACTAGAGAAAAAGGCCCTATACCTGTAGGTAATGCCAAGGTCCTGGTCTATCCTGATTTCTCTATTGACATTCAAAAGAAGAGGGCTCTATTTTCTACAGCTAAGCAGAAACTTGGGGAGCGTAACCTTAAATACGCTATGCTCTACCCTGCAAAGCTTAAAGTAATCTCGGACAATAAGACTTTCTTCTTCAGCACCCCTCAGGAAACCCTGGACTGGATAGAGTCCCGGCCCTTGGCCAGAGGCCGTCCTCCCAGCCCGGCTGCTGATTGAAAGAGTGCTGGTGTGGTGGGGAGAGTCTCTCAGGGTTACAATTTGATAAAGTGATGCACGATTTAGTTAACCATATTGCTTGTCTTCCTATCCCCCCCACGCCTCTCTCCTCGTCTATCCCCCCTCCCCTACTCTGTTTATATTTTGGTGTTGTCATGGAGTATGTGCCACGTCCCAATGGGTACTCTGCTTTCCTTAGGCCCTCCTTTTTAACTGTCGCGCAATGGCTAACAACATGATCTCACTGCTAACTTGGAATGTTCGGGGGCTGAATGACCGCATTAAGAGGGCGTTAGTTTTTAAATACCTGAAATCGCAGAGGTGTGAAATTGTGTGTCTCCAAGAGACCCACATGATTCCCGATAGGGTGCCTCTGCTGAGTCGCCTGTGGTTTGGCTGGGCATATCATTCGACCTCTACAAATTGCGCCAGGGGGTCTCTATTTTCATTAGCCAGGCTGTGCACTTTAACATCATCAGGGCAATAGTAGATGCGGACGGCAGATACGTAGTTCTAGTATGCCATCTATTTCACGCCCCATTTATTATCATAGGTGCTTTCCTGCCCCCATATTCCTCTGTGATAGTTAGGGAACTCCTAGGGATTATAGCCACGTACCCATCTATGCCTAGCATTTGGTTGGGGGATTTTAACTGCACGTGGGACAGACACTTAGACAGAATGGTGCAGGATGGTTCCTCCCCAGTGAATCCGGGACCCTCACACCTCCAATCGCATCTAACTGACTTCGGCATTAGGGATGCCTGGCGCACTTATTATCCATCTGCACGTACATACTCCTGTTTCACCCCTCAATTTAATGAATTATCAGGTATAGATCTCATGTTGATTCAGGCGCCCCTGCTCCCGACGGTCGTATCAGTGAGGTATCTGGCCAGATCTATTTCAGACCACGCGTCTGGCTTTTTGAATCTCAAGCTGGACACATGCCCCCTAGAAGCAGATGGCGCCTGAATCCGTTCTGGCTGACAATCCTGCCGCCGGCTCCCTACTTTCTTAACAAATGGCAGACATATTTTAGAGAGAATGAGGGATCGGCCTCGGTGGGAGTGACCTGGGATGCGTTTAAGGCAGTTGCTAGGGGGTAATGACCACGGCAGTTAATGACCTTAAAAAGGGACTGACACAATGAGTTGCAGTTGGCCAGAGATGTCTCAGAGGCAACTGCATTATGTGAGAGACCCAACTAATGCCCACAGGGACGAGTGGTTGTGTAAAATTAGACTTTACCACACCTGCATGTATTCTAAATCTCACAAAAAGGCCTTCTTTAGCAAACAGTCCTACTTTGAACACGGGAAAAAATGTGGGAGGCTCTTCGGTTGTATGGCTCGTGGCAGCAACGTTCCCCCTGTAATCCCGAATTGGCTCTCCCAGACGGGACTCACCCGTGATCCCATGGCCATTCTGGATGCCTTCCGCACATATTACCTGCATTTATACTCTTCTCATATAACAGCCACCTCCTTGGAAATAAAATCATACTTATTGGCCCTTGACCTCCCATCTCTGACTCCTGAGGCAGAGCCCTGTTGGATAGCCCCCTTTCAGAGCAGGAGGTAATAGACTCTATCCAGTCATTTTAGTCATTTCAAAGTCCCCGGGGAGTGATGGTCTATGCCTCTTCCCTCGCCCCTCAGTTATTACAGGTCTATCAGTCCGCCCTTCAGGATGGATATTTACCCCTCTCGATGCGCGAGGCAATAGTTTTTGTTCTTCCTAAGCCAGGCAAGGACCCCCTACACTGTGATTCATATCGCCCGATTTCCCTCCTCCAAACAGACATTAAAATTTTAGCCAAAATACTCGCCAGGAGACTAAATAAAGTCATCCTATCCATAATTCACCCAGACCAAACGGGCTTTATGCCCGGGAAGTCAACTGCCCTGAACTTGAGACGCCTGTATACTAATTTGCAGGCGCTTCATGATGAGGTGGGGTCCAGGATCGTAGTCTCTCTAGACGCGGCCAAGGCCTTCGATTCTGTTGAATGGCCATACTTATTTCTCACCCTGGATGGATTTGGCTTTGGCCCAGCCTTCATAAATTGGGTGCGACTGTTGTACTCGAATCCTATCTCTAGTACATGGGTGGATTTCTGACCCCTTTCCCTTATGTAGAGGGACTAGGAAGGACTGTCCCATATCCCCCCTTCTGTTTGTCTTGGCAGTGGAACCCTTGGCAATTAAAATCAGGGCCCACTCTGGAATCAAAGGCCTAACGCGCTCCCCTCTAAGCGAAAAAGATAGTCTCTATGCAGACGACACTTTACTATATTTGTCAGATCCTAGAGAATCACTACACACTACGCTAGCAGTCATTACGGAATTCGGGTCCTTTTCTGGGGTGACAATAAATTGGTCCAAATCTAATATTCTTCCGATAGATATATCTGTTCCCTCAGAGAGTGCAGTCGCCTTCCCGCTGGCTTGGACATCCAGCATAACTTATCTTGGGCTGAGGGTATCCAGATCAGCCCTAGAGTTTGAAACCCTAAACCTTGCTCCACTTGTTACTTTTCTGCAAACTAACGTGAATAGTTGGGACAAGGTGAGGTTGTCCACGGCGGCCCAGATTAGTTTGGTAAAAATTACTCTCCTGCCAAAAATCTTATATACTCTTCAGCAATCCCCGGTATACTAACCTACTCGCTTATTGAATAGGATCAGAGGTATATTACTTTCCTTCGTGTGGCAGGGACGGCGACATCGAATAGCAGCCAGACATTTAACAGCCCCGTGGGAGGAGGGGGGAGCGGCATTCCCGGATATCCAGGTATATTATTTAGCTGTATATATATCGTGCACTTAAAATTTTAAGCTTCAGTATAACGACATCAGGAAGGACCCCACCTGCCCCATACAATCCATCTCCATAGAAAAATGTGTCGTATACTCACAAAGGAATAGCTTTTGAGCTGTGTGCTCTTTAATATAAACATATATGCAAAACAGCAAATAGTCCATAGACAATCAAATCTTTAGTATAAGTATTCAAATGGCAGTAAAAACCTGTAGTCCAATGATCGATTGCTGGTCTCACAGACAAGCTCCAGACGCCAACATCTCGTGGTCTGTATGCTCAAGTAGCTGAACAGCCTAGCGGTAGTCTGTGTTACCCAGAATGCCAAGCACGTGACGTTTCGGGGGAAGGCACGCCCCCTTTCTCAAGAGTGAGTCGGATACAAAATAGCAGCTATTTATAGTTGTAGCATAAGACTCGTTATAACGTTACAATATGGTGCATTACAAACATTTAACTACACAAACAAATAAATAAACAAGACATCATCACAAAAACATGAAATCCGACTAAAACTATAGGTATTCTGTCTAGATGCTTTAATCTTTAATGCTTATATTTTTTATTTTTTATTTCTTATTGAAGAACTATTAACCTTTCTATCACCTACATTAACTACTAGTTCGCTAACTTTTCTAACATTATCTTGACAGAAATAATCCTAACGCATCTGAGCGACACAGACTTCGCTCTCTACAAAACAACATTCCAAAAGCACTCTTCATTAAGCCCCTTGGGTGCCAGAGAGTCCAACTTATGGATCCAAAATACGTTGCGCTGCAGCAACCGTAGGGTAAGTTGTTCTTGGTCATTTGCTTCAATTGTCTCCAGAATGCATCATCTAAGGTCAGCTACCTGGTGGCCGTTTTCATAGAAATGCCTAGCTACGGTGGATTCTGTAAATTTACGTTGTCCACCCTCTTTCTTGCTCTCCTGTTGATCACATTTAGATTTATATAATCTGATCTGGGATTTATGTTCGTTAAGCCTAATTTCGGAAAATTCTGGAGGTTTGTCCTACGTAACACTTGCCACATGGGCACTTTAACAAATATATAGCATTCCTGGTAGTGCAGGTGAAGAAACCTCGTACTGGAATGGAATACGCTAACATAGGGTGAGTAATCGAGGAACCTCTTACTATCCCATTGCAATTCTGGCATGCCAAACAGGGAAAGGTGCCCTTTTTTTGTGTATTAAGAAACATCTGTTTTGATTTTTTTCTTATTTAAATCCGAGTGAACTATATGATTACCTATTGTTTTACCCTTCTGGTAAACGAACCTTGGGAAATCTCGGAACAAATGTCCATATTTAGAGTCACTTTGTAAAACATGCCGTACTTGCAAATGGATTTCTTAATTAAATCTGAATGACAATCATAGACAATGGAGAACCAAAGTCCATGGCTGTCACCCCTATTTTTCTTTTTTCGTACATCCTGTCTTGTAAGCTGACTAGTGATGAGCGATTACGTCGACTATCGTCATCGGGTCGATAGTCGATATAGTCAATTATCAAGACGATTTCCGATAGTCGATAATAGATTATCGCCGATGACCATTAAAGTCTATGGGAGAGGAACAACACCTTCATTCTTACACCCAAACAGGGCTGGAGAAGCTGGAATTAACATCCACAACATTAAACTGGATACGTGCTACATATTAGGCAACACAATTAGGTTATAAAAGTCACAGACCATTCACTATCCCTGTCTTGTACCACAGCCTGACCCTTAAACCTGCATGACCCACAAATTAAAAAGTGCCTGAAGGCGTTAGATTTGAACCATCATTTTACTTGAACTGGTTTTTGAATATTCCCTGTCCTGGAACGCAGCATGAGCCCCAAATCTGCATGCCCCAGATTAAAAAGTGTCGGAAAAAAGTAGTTTTCAACCACCATTTTAGTTTTCACTGGACATAGACATCCTGTCCTGGGCCACAGCATGAGCCCCCAAAACCCACATGACCCCCAGATTAAAAAGTGCCGGAAAAAGGAGGGCTTTCAACCACCATTTTAGTTTCAACTGGACATAGACTATCCCTGTCCTGGGCCACAGCCCTGAGCCCCAAACCTTCATGACCCAGATTTTTAAAAAGTGCCGGAAAGAGGAGTCTTTCAACCACCATTTTAGTTTCACTGGACATAGACTATCCCTGTCCTGGGCCCCCAGCATGAGCCCCAAACCTGCATACCCTAGATTAAAAAGTGCACGTAAAAAGGGTCTTTCAACCACCATGTTTGTTTCACTGGGCATAGACTATCCCCGTCCTGGGCCACAGCATGAGCCCCAAACCTGCATGACCCCAGATTAAAAAGTGCCGGGAAAAAAGGAGTCTTTCAAACCCCCATTTTTTGTTTCATGGGACATTAGACTATCCCTGTCCTGGGCCACAGCATGAGCCCCAAAACCTGCATGACCCCCGGATTAAAAAGTGCTGGAAAAAGGAGTCTTTCAACCACCAAGTTAGTTTCACTGGATATCGACTATCCCTTGTCCTGGGCCACAGCATGAGCCCCAAACCTGCATGACCCCAGATTAAAAAGTGCTGGAAAAAGGAGTCTTTCAACACCATTTTAGTTTTCACTGGACATAGACTATCCCTGTCCTGGACCACAGCATGAGCCCCAAACCTGCATGACCCTAGATTAAAAAGTGCCGGAAAAATGAGTCTTTCAACCCAATTTTAGTTTCACTGGACATAGACTATCCCTGTCCTGGGCCACCAGCATGAGCCCCAAACCTGCATACCCCCAGATTAAAAAGTGCCGGAAAAAGGAGTCTTCAACACCATTTTAGTTTAACTGGCATAGACATCCCTGTCCTGGGTAACCTACATTTGTTCAAGTCTTCCTGTACCTCCCTTGTACAATTCAGAGGAATATTTGGTATCAGCTATTTTGTACATGCAAGTTTTTAGTAGTTTAATTCTAGAAAACACATTTTTAAAATATGATGGAATCCCACCACGTCTTTGTTTTTTTTTTTTTTAAATTGTATTAAATGGGGTTGTCTACTAAGGGATTGTACTTTTTTAAAGATCTTCAAAAACAAGTAATTTTTGCAATTGGTCCATTTACAGATCCTACCTTTTCCTGTTTCTGCAGCCCAGCCCCCTTGAGCCCTCTTGAATTTTTTTGAAGAACATGGGAAGGGGAGGAGCAACCCCCCGAAACGTTGCACGGCGGTGCACTTCGATCCCTTTCGGACATGGGTCTCACGCTCACTGGGAGGGGTGAGGGATGAACTATCTTTGAAGCCCTGGAGGTGCCCAAAATCCTGAGCTAGCTTTTTTTTTGGTTTTATAGAGATGAATCTGTTGTAAGGGTGAATGTGGGCTATGTAGTTTTTATGAAGTTTTTTAAAAAGTTTTGCACGTTCTTTGGTTCTTTGCAATTTTGCTCAAAAAAGGCCAGGCTTGGAGTCCTGGACCTTTTGACAGCGATAAGAAAGGACGGGGTTTGCGCTGACCGTGGCTGGGGGAAATTTAATCAGGGATTTGCGGACCGCCCTCCCCCCTTTTTGTGGGGGCCCGTTTGAAATACCCCATGTTTCTCCCTCGTCCATGTTGAAGCGCTGCAAGAAAAATTCTGCGCAAAAGCCAGGATGGACCCGCAAGTGTCATCATCATCATCATAAACAGGTGATTTGGTCGTCCTGATTTTCTGATCAGTTGTGCGGGCTACAGCAAAGGTCACTCAAGGCGTTGCCGACCCCCCGGGGGTTTTTGCCGATTGACCGGGTTCCTTACCCCCTCTGTGGCATCAGTAACTGGGCGTCAGAGCAGATAAAAATCCTCTTGATCTTTTTAAAATGCCTTCTGCCCCAAACCCCATTTTGTATCAAAAAGGTCTTTAGACAATGGATTTCCCGTGGTGGGTACACGGTTTTAATTTGGGTGCTTCTGTTGGGGCGGATGCTGATGATGTGATGACGACTTTGTGGCCGTGACTGGGAGGACAAGGGGGTAAGATCTAGGCAGGGTTTCATTTTCCCCTGAAAGGACGTATTGGATGATGTTCGTTACTTGATTCACGGGGCTGACCCAGCGATGACAGGCCCGACGGGGCCTGCAACTGCGATCCCCTGGCTGGTGTTGTCGCCAGCATGGAAGGAGACCTTCTCTGTACCTCTCCCCCCCCTGTGCTAACCCCTCTTTTTCCGCTTTACCACTGCATTCGCTCCATGTTCAGAAATATAAAAATTTGAGAAGGTTTGGAATTGTTTTGGAAAGTCTTTTTTAAAAAAACGACAAATCACGCTATTCTAAGTCGCTTAATCAAAAAAAAATTGCTGGATTCAAATTTAACTGCAAGGTGTCATCAAAAAATCTGGCTGGGAAAAAAAAAAAAAAAACCGTATTGTTATGTTTTGTATAAAAACACGGGAAATTTTTTGTCCTTTCAATTCACCCGTGGTGACTATAGAATTGCTGTTTTAAGATTTACGTGGAAGGCGTCATGAACAAAGTGGGGCGCAAAAGTCAAAAAAAGTATCTTTATGTTTTCGTATAATACACGGTATTTTTTGCACCTTTAATTCCCTGTGGTGACCCCAAAAAAATTGCTGTTTTTTAAAATTTTGTGGAAGTGCGTCAATGAACAAAGCGGGTGCGCAAAAAAATCAAAAAAACACTTTTTGTTTTTATTTTCGTATAATACACGGTTTTTTTTTGAAACCCTTTAAATTTTCAATTTGGGGTTTAAATTTTGAATTGTTTTTTTAAGATTTAGTGGTTTGTTTGGTTTCCAATGAACAAAGCGGGTGCGCAAAAGTAAAAAAAAACAGTACCCCTGTTTTGTTTTCGTAAAAATACACGGTTTTTTTTTACCTTTCCTTTCCCCTGTGGTGACTTTAGAATTGCTTTTTTAAAAATTTAAAGGGTGGATGCTGCGTAAATTGCAACAAGCGGGGGGTTGCGAAAAAGTCAAAAAACACGTATCTGTTATGTTTTAATATAAACACGGTTTTTTTTGTACCTTTCAATTAAACCTGTGGGGACAAATAGAATCGTTTGGTTTTAAGTTTTACGGGGAAATGCTGCGTAAAATGAAAAAAAGCTGGGTGCGCAAAAGTCAAAAACAGTATCTGTTATTTTTTTAGTATAATACACGGTATTTTTTGCCCCCTTTTTAAATTTCACCTGTGGTGCTTAGAATTGCGGGTTTTTAAGATTTCCGGGGGAAGCTGCGTAAATGAAAAAAGCTGGGTGCGCAAAAGTAAAAAAAAACACGTATCTGTTAGGGTTTTGTTAATACACGGTTTTTCTTGCCCTTTAAATTTCACCTGGGGGTGCTATAAAATTTCCCTTTTTTAAAGTTTTTGGGGGGATGCTGGTAAATTGAAAAAAGGCTGGGTGCGCCAAAAGTCAAAAACACGTATTGTTATGTTTTCGTATAATACACGGTATTTTTTCCCTTTTTTTAAATTTCCCTTTTTTTGGTAACTATAAAAATTGCTTTTTTAAAGGGTTTTCCTTTGGTTTGCTGCGTAAATTTGAAAAAAAGCGGGGGTGCGAAAAAAGTAAAAAAAACCCCGTATCTTTTATATTTTCGTTAAAAATTACAGGGTTTTTTTTTGGGCCCTTTTTTTTCCCACCTGTGGGGGACTATAGAATTGCTTTTTTTAAAGTTTTAAACGTGGAGCGGGTTTTCAAAAACCCCAAAGCTGGGGGGGGGCAAAAAAGTCAAAAAATACAGTATCTTTATGTTTTCTTTTAAAATTACAGGGGTATTTTTTCCCCCCCTTTTTCAATTCCCCCCTTTTTGGGACTATAGAATTTGGCCTTTTTTAAGATTTACGTGGAAGCTGCGTCAATGAACAAACTGGGTCCCCAAAAAAGTAAAAAAAAAACACGTATCGTTTTTTTTTTCTTTATAATACACGGTTTTTTTTGCCCCTTTCAATTCCCCTTTTTTGGGTTTGGGGTGACATAAAATTTGGGCGGGGTTTTTTAAGTTTACGGGGATGCTGGTCAATGAAAAAAGTGGGGGGCGCAAAAGAAAAAAAAAACACGTATCTGTTTGTTTTGGGTTATAATACACGGTATTTTTTGCACCTTTCAATTCCCCGTGGTAACTATAAAATTGCGGGTTTTTAAGATTTACTTGGTTTGCTGCGTCAAAAACAATTGTGGGTGCGAAAAAGTCAAAAAAAAGTTTTTGTTTTATTTTGTATTTTTCACGGTATTTTTTTCCCTTTTCCCTTTTCCCCCTGTGGTGACAAAGTTTTGTGTTTTAAGATTTACTTTGGTTGCTGCGTCAATAAAACAAAGGGGGGTTGCGAAAAAGGCAAAAAACCCACGTTTTTTGTTTGTTTTAATATAATCCCGGGTTTATTTTTTGTACCTTTCAATTCCCCGGGTTGGGTGCCCTATAGAATCCTTTTTTTTAAGATTTACGGGGTTTGCTGCTTTAAATGAACAAAGCTGGGTGGCCCCCAAAAGTAAAAAAAAAAAAAGTTTCTTTTTATTTTTTGGTAAAATTTTCCCCGGTTTATTTTTTTGCCCCCTTTAAATTCCCCTTTGTGGTAAATTTGAATTGCTTTTTTAAAGTTTTTACGTGGAAAGGCGGTTAAAATTGAACAAAGCTGGGTGCGCAAAAGTAAAAAAAAACCCCGTACTTTTTATTTTTTTTCGTATATTCAGGGGAAATTTTTGCACCTTTCAATTCACCTGTGGTGAAAATAAAATTTGTTTTTTAAAGGGTTTTTACGTGGGATGTTTGCGTAAATTAAAAAAGCGGGCCCGGTGCGCAAAAATTCAAAAAAAAAACGTATCTTTTATGTTTTCGTATAATACACGGTTTTTTTTGCACCTTTAAATTTTCACTGTGGTGATATAGAATCGCTTTTTTAAAGTTTAGGGGGGGATTGCTGCAATTTAACTGCAAGGTTGATATATAAAAAGGTTTAGAAGGGGGAAAATTGAAAATGAACACCTATCTGAAATGTTAGATAATTAAAAAAATGGGGGTTTTTCACCTAACAAAAGGAAATGCAGTTACTAAAATGATGTGTATCCAAATAAGTTCAGGGTGCCCAATTCCAGGAAATATTTCAATGCAAACTGTTTAATAATAAAGATATTGCTGTGCCCAAAGTCTACACTAAGTCTTGGTGAACTTTACCCCCCTTTTTTTTTTTAGAAGAGGTTGTCTGTGTTCGCCCCCCTTTCCCCCCCCGTTTCCCCCCTGAATTTTACCCGCGTAGTGCTGCTTTTAAAATTCTTAGCTAAATACTTTAAAAACTTTCAAACCCCTTTAAACTAACTAAATTGGAAGGATCACAGCTAATAGTAGAGGTTTCTTGTGCAGAAATAGACTAATTTCGCTGAGTTTTTTGGCCACAGGCGAGGCGCACGTTTTTCTTATGAGACGCTGAGAGCACTAAGGGGTGAACAGGAAACGCTATTCTATGTTTTGAGGTATGTGATTTTTTTCCCGCCAAACGTAACCATACACATCCCAGTCATGAAGGTCACACACAAATTCACCCCGTCTATTCTGTAAACTGATTTTTTCCCCGGCCGCCCAAAAAAATTTAAGGAAGCGCCGGGGAAAAAGGGCGATCTTAAAAGATGACCCCACAGATTTTAAACCCCTTAAAATTTTGCCCTTTATTGAAAATTTCGGTTAAAATTTTTAATAAAAACCTTGCCGTTTTTAATTTGTCGATAAAAATCGCCCCTAACACTAGTTTTAAAATTAGAACTTAGGCAGATTATTTGATTTGCCCGTTTTTGGGACTTGCCGGGGGAAAAATCAAGGGGGGGGGGGGAGGTGGAGCGCGGGGCGAAAAACCCGTCAAGCTCTTTTAAAAGGGTTTTTGGTATTGTACAGCCCCGGGGTTTTTTAGGGCATTGCATTTTTCAAAGGCTTTTTATTAACAGTTTTCTGTTGAAATTATTACATGTATGTTGGGCAGCCAGAACTTAAATTAGGATACAGATCTTTTCTAGTAACTGCAGGTGAATATGTTAGGTGCAAAACTCCACTTTTATTATCTGTATACATTTCAGATAGGTGTTTTTTTTTTCACTTTGGATCAGTCCAGCTTTGTTAATAGAGGCACCTTGCACTTAAATTTGAATACAGCAATTTTGTAGTCACCGCCGGTGTGTTTGATAGGTGCAAAAAATACCTTTTATTATCCGTATACATTTCAGATAGGTGTTTTTTCACTTTGTCGCAGTCCAGCTTTGTTGATAGAGGCACCTTGCACTTAAATTTGAATACAGCAATTTTGTTTTGATTTTAGCGATTTCAGAATAGCTGTTATTTGCCGTCTTTTAATAAGAGACTTTCCAAAACTCTTCCATACCTTCTCAAATTTTTATCTTTTGAACATGAGAGGGTGGAAAAGCGAGCAAGGAGGGGGGTAGGACATGGAGGTAGAGGTACGAGAGAAGGTGCTCCTTCCAGTGCTGGCGATAGCACGCATGCCAGCGGATCGTCGGTTGCAGGACCGTCAGGCCTGTCATCACTAGGTCTGGGTCCTGTGAACCTCAGTAACGAACAGCGTCGCCAATCTGTTCTTCAGTGGTTAATGCAACCTGCATCCAGCAGTCTTACCTCGTCGTCCTCCCAGTCACGGCCACAAATGTCGTCATCAGCATCATCAGCATCCATCCAACTTGAAGTGAAGGCAGACCAAATGTCAACTCGTTGTACCCCCCACTGTGGATAATCCATTTCTGAAGACCTCTTTGATGACAAAATGCGGTTGGGGTCAGAAGGCATGTTAAAAGATCAAGAGGCCAAAGAGGATGATTTTGTTGCTCTGACGCCCAGTTACTGATCCCAAATCAGAGGAGGGGGAAGGAAGCCGGTCAATCGGCAAATTCCCGGGCGGTCGGCAACGCCTTGCAGTGCCTCTTGCTTGTAGCCCGCAGCTCCTGGATGCAGAAAGTCAGGACGATCAAGTCACCTGTGTTGATGATGATGATGATGATGATGACGGACATTTTCGGATCCATCGTGGTCTTTTCCGCAGAATTTGCTTGCGAGCGCTTCATCACTGGATGAGGAGGAAGACGATGGGGTGTGTCAATACGGGTCCGCCTCAAAAAGGGGGGAGAGGGCGGGGGTAGCAGAAAGTCCGCTGATATGATTCCGCCCGCCACGGTCAGCGGAACCCGCTCCTCGCTTATCGCCGTCAAAAAGGTCCAGGAAATCTCAAGCCTGGGCCTTCTTTGAGCAAGCCTTGATTCCACCCAGCGATGTCATATGCCGCCTGTACCGTTTAAAGCTTCAGTAGAGGCAAAAAAATCTTAGGTGTTTAACCCCCACCAACTGTCTAGTCACATGCAGCGAATGCATGAGTTGAAATGGAGGCAACACTTGGCCAAAAATGGCCACACCGATGCCGGGCTTCCAACCACTGTCACACCCTCTGTCTCCACCTCCTCCCCCTCCGCCACCACCAAGCGTTCCTCAGCTGCCCATGGGCTCTCAGAGTCATGATCCCGGGATCAGCCTCGCTTCAGTTCCACCGTCGCCCGGAGTACCCCCAGCACCACCAGAGACCATCCTACCCCTTTTTCCTTCCGCCAGTTTGACGACCTGCAAGCCGTTTCAGCGGCCAGTCTAGCAGCCAGCCCTTTTGGTCTTCCAGGTTTGGGAGCAAAAAAAGAAACACTTTAACCCAAACCATCCCAAAGGCAAAAGCCTGAATGTCGGCATTACCAGGCTTTTGGCCTTGGAAATGTTGCCTTTCTGTCTGGTGGACACAGATTGGTTTCGCCACGTCATGGCCCTTGCCTGCCCCAATACCAGATGCCGAGCAGGCATTTCTTTGCCAGAAAAGCCGTCCCTGCCCTCGCCGGCCAAAGTTTGTCATCTAAAATTTCAAGTGCATTGTCTGCATCTGTGTCCGGAAAAGTCCATCTCACCACCGACACATGGATAGTAAGCACGGCCAAGGCCGCTATATCTCTGTGGGCAGCTCACTGGGTGAGCTGGGTGGATGTCTCTGGGGGTTTACGGTGGCTCTCAAGCTCGGGCACGCTCTTCAAAACCGCAGGGATGCTGCAGGGCTCTTTCCCCCAAGGTCCTCAGGTGGCAACACCTGCCCAGAGAAACCAGGGCCGTGTTGAAATTAATCTGTCTTGGAGACCTCCACACACAGGTCAGGAGCTGTGGACGGCTTCCACAATGAGACGAGCGATGGCTGGGTGACAAGAACCTTGTGCCAGGCAGGGTGGTGTGCGATAACGGGCGATAAACTGCTGGCCGCCCTTAAGTCGGTAGGTGGAGCAATCCCCTTTCCTGGCACATGTCATGAACCTTGTCGTCCAGAAATTTCTAAAGCGCTACCGGGTTGGATGCTGCTGAGGAAGGCTCGAGGTCTGAGTTCGCACTTCCGCCGTTCGCACCCTGCTTCGTCCCGCCTGGCTGCGTTGCAGCGTTTAGCTCGGCCTCCCCCTCAACGTCTCATTGTTGACGTGGCAACACGCTGTAATTCCACCCTCAACTTGCTCCAGCGATTGTGGCAACAGCGCTTTGAAATTACGCATGTACGAAATATGGTGACCTGGCCTGACACGCAGCGGTGCGGACCTTGGAGGGTGTTGAGCCACGAGAGTGGAGGCAGGTTGAAAGAGCTCTGCACCATCCTTCGCAGTTTTGAAGAAGCCCAAAATGGTCAGTGCGGACAATGCCCTTGTCACAGCTTGGCATTGTGGGTGATATTGTTCTGGAACAATCGTTGGACACTATGATACAAAGGTCGATGACAGCGAAGGAGGAAGAGGAGGAGACGGACACAGAGCGGAACGTGCCTTTTTCTCTCCGTCAAATCCACAAGGCCCGGACAGTTTCTCAATTTTGTGAGGTGTATTCAGTTAGGGCAGTGGTTAGGGGTCAAGTGGCTAGTGCAGGCGAGCGGCCCTCAGCTCTCAGGTGTGCATCATTCTGAGGAAAGTCAGGGCTGTGTTGAAGCTGTGTGCCGAGGAAGCGGAGGTGGAGGACAGGTTTTTTATTATTATATTATTATTTATTAATATTTTTATCATTTAATTCTGGAGCGTCCTTGTTCCAGGGCGCTGTACATTTCTGGCGGTACATAAATAACCATTTGGTCATACAATTACAAAGTGACTATAAGTGTCTAACACTGGTACAGAGGGAATGAAGGGGGTCCTGACAGCGAGGGCTTACAATCTACAGGGGAGGGAAGTGAAGAGTCAGGAAGGTGAGGGGCAGGACATGTTTGTGGGGCGGAGCAGTGCACCCGGTTAATGTTGGTTATAGGCAATCATGAAGAGGTTAGGGGTTTTAGTGTTACGTTTGAAAGCCGATGGAGAGGGGGAGAGTATGATGTGTCTGGGGCAGTGTAGTTCAGTGTGTGGGGGGAAGGCACGAGAGAAGTAATTGAGCGGTTATGTGAGGAGGTGATAACGAGGAGAGCCAGAGGAGAAGGGTCCTGTGAGGATCGGAGGTTGCGGGTGTGGGGTGGTATTTTGAGATTAAGGCAGAGATGTATGAAGGGGAGAGGTTTTGGAGAGCCTTGTAGGTCGATGTTGCTAGCTTTTGAAATGGATTCGCTGGCAATGGGTAGCCAGTGAGGGTTCGGAAGAGGGGAGTGGCAGGGGAGTTGCGAGGAGAGAGGTGATGAATCAGGCACGCGGGCAGCAGAGTTAAGATAGTTTGGAGGGGGGAGCGAGGGTGCTAGCTGGAGAGGCAGCAGAGGAGGATGTTGCAGTAGCGAAGCGGGAGCATGACGAGGGATGGACAAGAGATTTTCGTGCTTTCAGAGTTAGAACTTGTAGAGGGATTCGGGAAATATTTTTAGGTGGACGGTGACAGCAGAGTGAGGGTTTGGATTGTGGTTTGAAGGACAGATTGGAGTCAAAGATTATCCCAAGGCAGCGGACCTGTGGTTGCTGGTGAGAGGAGTGTGTCCATTAACAGTGATATGAGAGATCGGGTGGAGAGATGGAGTGGGACGGTGGGAAGATAATGATTCGTTTTCTCCACGTTTAGTTTTAGGGGACGGGAGGTGAAGTAGGAGGAAATGGAGGACAGCACGTCAGGGATCCGGGAGTGGAAGCGTGGGTGATATCTGGGCCGGAGATGTAGAGTTGGGTTGTCATCTGCATACGGTGGTATTGAAAGCCGGTGAAGCTGATGAGTGACCCAGGGACCAAGAGTGTAATAGAGAAGAGTTGTGGGCCAAGGACTGACCCTTGAGGGGACACCGACAGAGAGAGGGCGAGGAAGAGGAGGAGGTGGCAGCGAGAATGAGAGACGCTTGAAAGTACGATCAGTTGAGGTACGAGGAGATCCAGGAAAGAAGCCAAGTCGTGATGCCGAGGGAGGAGCGGAAGTGTAGCAGGAGGGAATGGTCGACAGTGTCAAACGGCAGAGGAAAGGTCTAGGAGGAGATAAGCACGAGAAGTGGCGTGAGGCTTTGGAAGTTGCTTTGGTCGTTAGTGGACTTTGGATGTAGGGCGGTTTCAGTAGAGTGTGTGGGGACGAGCCCGATTGGAGCGGGTCAGGAGAGAGTTGGTGGAGAGATGGGAGGGAAAGTTTGAAGATGGCGTGTTGCTAAGGAGTTTAGAGGCGAATGGAAGCAGTGAGATGGGGCGATAGTTGGACAGTGAGGAGGGGTCATGAGGATGGTTTCTTTAGGATGGGGGTGAGATGGTCGCATGTTAAATGAGGAAGGGAAGATGCCAGAGGTTAATGATAGATAGAAGAGATGTGTGAGGGCTGGGATGATAACAGCACTGAAGGTCGGGATGGAGGTGAGTTGGGGAGTGGGTCACATTATACAGTGTGGTGAGTTCGATTTCGGAATGCTTGAAGGAGTAGCTTGTTAGGATCGTGACCGGTGAGGGCGGGGGGGAAAAAGAAGCGAGTTAGAGGGGATAGTCATGGGCAGGTACAGAGTGGGCTGTGGGGACACAGCTAGGAATGAGGTAGGCTGAGGGGACTGTGGGTGAAGCTTTGTCTGATGAGATTTATTTTATTATGGAAGTGAGTTGCAATATCATCTGTGAGAGGAGAGATGGGGGGAGGGGTTCTGGTGGACGGCAGGTGAGAGTTAAGGTCGTTAAAAAAGTTGTCGGGGGTTTGTGGGATTGGGAGGATATGAGTAGTGGTGAAGTAGTCTTGTTTGGATGAGGTGAGTGAGGATTTAAATGTGTGAGGTGTTCTTTTTTCAGGTGAAGTCAGTGGTGGAAGCAGGTTTTCTTCCAAGCGGATTCGGCAACTCTCGAAGCTCGCCTCAGCTGTTTGGTGGAGTCTGTGTGCCAGGGTTGTCTGGTTCATTTTGCGGGTTCTGTTGTGTGTGTGAGTGGGGCGACAGCATCGTAGTATGGAATTGATTGTGTTGTTTTATAATGTGGTGGCTGAGTCTGGATCTGCAAGTGAGGATATGGAGAGAGGGGAGCAAGAGGTCTGAGAGGTGAAGTCAGTGGGGTGGGGTTTTCTTCCAGCGGCATTCGGCAACTTGGAAGCTCGCCTCAGATGTTTGTTGGAGTCTGTGTGCCAGGGTTTTCTGTTCATTTTGCGGGTTCTGTTGTGTGTGAGAGGGGCGGACAGATACGAGAATGGAAGAGATTGTGTTGGTTGTAGAATGTGGTGGCTGAGTCTGGATCAGCAAGGTGGAGGATTAGGTAGAGAGGGGAGCAAAAAGAGGTCAAGAGGAGGTGAAGTCAGTGTTGATGAAAGAGGGTTTTCTTCCAGCGGCGTTCGGCAAATCTGGAAGCTCGCCTCAGCTGTTTGTGGGTCTGTGTGCCAGGGTTTGTCTGTTCATTTTGCGGGTTCTGTTGTGTGTGAGAGGGGCGACAGCAGTCGAGAATGGAAGTGATTGTGTGTTGTGAATTGTGGTGGCTGCGTCTGGATCAGCAAGTGAGGATATGTAGAGAAGGGGGAGCAAGGAGTCAGAGAGAGTGCAAGGGTTGAGGTTTTGTTGGTTCATGCGGTGGGTGTGCTAGATTTGGTGCAGGAGGGGAATGTGGTGGAGTGGTGTGATGGGGAAAGGAGAAGTGAGCAGTTGTGGTCAGAGATAGGGAGAGGAGAAGTTTGAAGTGGTTAGATAGGGGGGCAGAGGCGGGTGAAGATGAAGGTCCAGTGTTGTGTCGTCTGGTTTGTGAGTGTGGCTTCCAGAGTCCACTGGGAGAGGCCAAACAAAGGGAAGAGGAGAGTGACAGGGAGTTTGTTAAGTAGTGGAGTGGGGAGTAATCGATTGGAATGTTAAAATATCAAATGCATAATTGTGGGGATGTCGGGTTGGCAAGGATAGTGGAGAGAGCCAGGAAGCTAAGTTGGTCAAGGAGTTGGTGGCAGGGCCCGTGGGGACGATAAATAACAGCAACTTGGAAGTGGAGCGGGGGTAGTAGCGGACAGAATGCAACCTCGAAGGAGGGGAGGGTTGAGGAAGGGTACTGGTGGAATAGAGAGAAAGGAACAAGGTATTGAAGGATGATAGGCGAACCTCCCGCCATGTTTACTGCCCGGGGGGGGGTATGGGTAATGGAGCCCACCATAGGAAGAGTGACAGCAGGGGAAGTTGTGTAGAGGGTGTCAGCCAAGATTCTGTTAATCCAAGGAACGGTGAGATTGAGTGAGGTTGAAAGAGGGTGTGGATGAAGGGAAGCTTGTTGCACACTGAACGTTGCATTCAGAGGGCACCAGACAAGGGGGTAGGTTATGCAGGGTGGATGAGGGGGATGGTTTTGAGGTGTGTGTGGTTGATAAAGTGTGTGATGCTTGGTCTGGAAGAGATGTCCTGAAGCCCTGTAGGGATGCGTTGAGGTGGGCCGGGGTTGGGGGGAGATATGTCCCGGCAGCGAGGAGAGCAGGTAGAGAGTGAGGAGATGTGATGGTTGGGAGTAGAGAAAAGGTGGTTGTGTGGGTTTTTTTGGAGGAAGGTCGTTATGTTGTGCAGAGGTGAAGAGTAGAGGTCAGGTGTCGAGGGTAGACAGATGGGTATTATTCCTACACACCGACGTAACCACACGTCCCTACCTTGGGAAAGAGGTTGGCGGAATTTGAGGAGGAGGAAGGAAGATGAGGAAGATCAGTTTGCTAGGTGCCCATCGACACAGAGGTTTTGGGAAATCAAGGCTCCATCTCTCAGTGTTTGGGGAGTATTTAAAATACAAAGTAGGTCTAAAATTAGTATTTAAAATACTTGTCAGGTATTTGTAGTTTGTAATCAAAAATACTTTTTTTTTTCAGTATTTTGTATTTTAATTTTAAAATACTTTTACGAAGTATTTTAAGTATTTTATTTACTTTCCTAAATTCAAAAAAATGTTGCTAATTTAAATAAACCCGCCTCACCCGCACTTTAAAAAAAAAACAAACACGCGAGCCACGTTATCACTCTCGTTTCTCGTATAACGTGCGAGGTGCGACGAGAGGAGGGAAAATTCCAGCGTGTTCCAGCAACGCAAGTCCGCCTTGTAGTGAAGCATGATTTATTTTTACTTTTTAATCATCCCGATCGCATAATCCATTCTGTAAAATTACCGTTTATATTCGAGTATAAGCCGACCCGGATATAAGAGAGGGCCCTAATTTTACCAAAAAAAAACTGGAAAAAGTATTGTCTCGAGTATAAGACTGGAGGGGGGGAAATCCACCATGCAGATAAAAAAGATCTGGTCATGTGAATTACAGCTTAGTAACTCAATGTGCCTTCATAGTATAGCAGTTACCCCATCATGTGTCCCTCACTTATCCCCCTGAGTGCCTCAAATAAAAGTTACTGATATGTTGAGAGAAGCATAGGAGGTATTAATTAGGCATATTCATAATTAAGGTCCTTTATTAGTACCCTCCTGGTCTCAATATTGTAACCCTTATATAGGGAACACAGGGGTTAATAGTGGGACATGTTGGGTTAACTGCTTTAATGGTGAAGCACATGGAGTTACTGAATACTAAATTAATATCCCCAAAATGCCATGAATTAATAGGCATTGTAACTAAAGGAAGGTACCTGTATGTTTCCTTTACTGTAAGCATCCTCGCCTCAATTGTGGACAGGACATCTTCTTTAGGAGTCGGACACAATGAATCCTGGCCACTGACATATCAGCAGGGTTAGTAACATGCTAATCCTAGTGGGCTAAAGACCTCTGATCCATTTTTTGTTTTTTATTAATTTTTTGTTTCAATTTTTCAAGTATTTTAGTATTTGGAAAAAATTACTTTGAAGTAGAGTATTTAGTATTGTATTTAAAATACTTCGGGATTAAAGTATTTTCAGTCATTTTGGTATATTCTTAAATACTTTCCCCTAAGTATTTCACGAAACTGTACATCTTCACGATGTGTGCTTGGTTGCTCCATTTCCTCCAACATGATCCTAGCATTAAGGCCATCAAAATGAACAATAGTTACTGGGTGGGGCCACCCTCCTGGATCCCCGGTTACAAAACAAAATCAGCACTTTCCCTTACACCCACACGCAAAATAGAGAGTAAAATGGCAGGGAAATGGGTGAGGACTTGCTGATGATCAATGGGACATCTGTTGGCTGCTTCACGATTCTTCAAATGTCACTGGTGGAACAAATGTGTTCAGAGCCCGTGGACAGCAGTAGAGTGAAGTAGCCCATAGCGGCAGCAGCATGGAAAGGTGGCAAAGCCTAATGGGTGACCTTCTGACAATCTTTATCTTACCACCCTCACCAACGCATGCATTGAAGGGCACACATACAGCACACAGAGGTCCAGGTAGATCATGGTGCACGACTATCTGCGTCTCTCAACAAGATGTTTGTTTTTGTATGTGTTCCGGGGCCAAAATAGACTTCTGGGTATCCAAAATGGATGTATGGCCCGAGCTCGCTCGCCCATGCCATAGGAGGTGTTGTCCTGAACAGCAGACAGCGTATAGTGTCGCGGACCTTCAGCAGGGTGGAGAGTCATTACAGACAACGCATCCAGCTTCCCACAGATAATGTGGATCTTTTGACTTTCATCAAGATGAATCCAGGCTTGGATCTCTGATTGATGTTGTGGCACCAAATTGCCGAGGTCACCGATTAGTTGTCGGTCTTAATTCACATTCCTCTTATTCAAAAGAAATGGTCATCTTGAAATTTTTTTATTTAAAATGAATCATTTTCTTACTGACAATTTTTATTCTCAGTTCCCAAACAGTTCATTTTGCTGGTTTGCTGTGAGGAGACTGTAAAAGAAAGCAAGGTTTAATGACAAAACCTATTCCATTTACTTCACTTTCATCTTTAGAATTTTTCGCATTGTCAGTGGTTTTTGGGGTCATGTTGCTGTGAGATACAGCTATAATTATGGTCCTTGGAACAGAAATTGGGGCTTTTTAAGTGGCCATTTCTCACCTCACAATTTTTTTAACAGTGGTGAGAAGTAAATTTTTATAATTTTTTGGGGTCATGTTGCTTTGAAAATGCAGCAATAACTACAGGTCCTTGATAAACAAATGTTGTTTCTAACAGACATTTGTTCTTCACAATTGTCAAAGTGGATCAAGGGTCATGTTTTGAATTTGTGAGCGGGCATTTTGCTGTGACATGCAGCTATATACGCGTCCTATTATTATTAAAAAAAAATGTTGTTTATAACAGACATTTGTTCTTCCACAATTGTCAAGAGTGGCTCACAGGGTGATGAGCTGTCATAAACAGGAAGATGGGTAGGAACACTGTTAAAGGACAATTTTGCAAAAATTATTTGTTTTGCAAGATCTTTAACATAGCTAGCAATCCCTGTATTTGAGACAAACCCCATTTATTACAATTTAAAAATAGAGAAACAAAGACGTGGTGTGGGATTCCATCCTATTTTATAATGTGTTTTCTAGGAATTAAACTACTAAAAAAAACTTGCATGTACAAAATAGCTGGTAAACATATTCCTTTGATTTGTACAAGGGATGGTACAGGATGACTTGACCAGATGTAGGTTATTAAGAGGAATGGAGTATGGAGCCAGAAAGAGAACAAAGAAACAGAGCCTTTTTCCTCCTGCACGTTGAGTAAAAAAGAGAAAAAGAATGCCAAGAAAAAGGGCACCGGGTGAAAACAGGAACATCAACCTCAGCATTTCCAAGTGAAGCTATATTGGGTCCACAACATACGGAGGGCTGCAGCTAACAGGTATTGACTGTGTACTGAGGAAGGCTGGAGGGTCTTACCTCACACTTCTCTTCGCACTCTGCTTCAGCTCGACTGTTGTCGTTGCTGCATCATAAGGGTATTTTTACCGTGTTAATAGATGACGGACGCCAGCTGGGCGATCACGTCCCACTGTAAGTCTGAGCCCTGGCAGCTGACTGCGTGTTAATAGATAACAGACGCAGCCTGGGCTCTTCACCGCACCACTGTAACGGTCTGGTCATGGCAGTGGACCTCCGTGTTAACAGATGGCTGACAGCAGCACTGGCATTCACAGTTAGGGGCAATGAGGTGAGTTCAAATTTCTCTAAAAATCAGATTTTGAAAATGGTGATTTCTGAGTGGTTAAAATTGTGTCAAAAAGGGCTCAGGGGCTGGACACAAAATTGCTCAATTGAGGTTAAAATTTTCTGGGGCTGGAGTCACTATGGGGTCGCATCATTTGATTCAAAGGGGGAGGTCTGTCCCTTAATCACTGAGAAGGATTTGGAGGGAAAATGAAACATTGCATTATTGGCTGAATCACTATCAGAAGCCAAGGAGGGCAAATGTGCTTCTCAATTGAAGTGTTTTGGGGGGGGAATTTGATTTAGGAGGGGAGGGGGGGGGAGGGGGACATTTTTATATTATGGGCCAGTGTAGGCGGACGATTTAACACATATACACTTGTAAAAAATATCTTTAAAAACCAAGCAGGGGGGGTGTATGTTGTATGTTTTCACACTTGAAAAAAAAAGCAAATGATAATAATGTAAAACTATAAATAAAACTTTCCCTAAAATAAATTCTGTAAACAAAATCGTCAGTTACCAAAAAATATACTAAATGGACATTCACTGTACAAAATAGCATAGTGCCACTTTGTGATTCTGTGGGTCAATCAGGTTTAGGGGTTCATGCTTGTGGTACAGGAACAGGTATAGTCAATGTCCAGTGAAACTAAATGGTGGTGAAAGTCTCCTTTTTTCTCAGCACTTTTTTAAATCAGGGGGTCATGAAGGTTTGATGAGCTCATGATGTGGCTCAGGAAGGGGATAGTCTATGTCCAGTGTAGTGAAACTAAAATGGTGGTTGAAGATCCTTTTTCCAGCACCTTTTTAATCTGGGGGTCATGCAGGTTTTTGGGGCTCATGCTGAGGCCCAGTACAGGTATAGTCAATGTCCAGTGAAAATAACATGGTGGTTGCAGGACTCCTTTTTACGGGCGCTTATTAAATGTGGGGGTCATGACAGTTTGGGGCTCATTGCTGTGGCCCAGGACAGGGGATAGTCGATGGTCAGTTGAAACTAAAATGGTGGTTCAAAGACTCCTTGTTTCCGGCACTTTTTAATCTGGGGTCATGCAGGTTTAATGAGTCATACTTGGTAAAGGAACTGAGTATAGTCAATGTTCCAGTAAACTAAATTGGTGGTTCAAAGACTCCTTTTCCAGGCAACTTTTTAATCTGTGGGTCAGACAGGGTTTATATGGTAATACTGTGGTAAAGACAGGTATAGTCATTGTCCCAGTTCAACTAAAATGGTGGTTGAAAGACTCCTTTTTGCCGGCACTTTTTAAATCTGGGGGTCATGCAGGTTTGGAGCTCATGCTGGTTCCAGGACAGGGATTATTCAATCTCCAGTCTAGTAAATGATCGTTCAAATTATACTGCCTTCTGGCACTTTTTAATTTGTGGGTGATGCAGGTTTAAGGGGGTCATGCTGTGGTAAAGTCAGGGGATAGTGGAATGGTGTGTGACTTTTTTTCTGTGGCTTTTATAACCTTAATGTGTTGCCTAAGATGCTAGCAAGTATCCATCTTGAATGTTGTGATGTTAATTCCAGAGCTTCTCCAGCCCTGTTTGAGTTTAAGAATGAAGGTGTTGTTATCTACCAATAGACTTTAATGGTCATCGGCGATAATCTATTATCGACTATCGGAAATCGTCTTGATAATTGCCGATATTGACTATCGACCCAATAACGATAGTCAACGTAATCGCTCATCACTACTCTTGGATATAAATTGCGCTACAGAAATGAGCAGCAAAAAATTAACTGGTATGTGACATGTTAAAATGGCGTGTATTTTACTGACTACAAAAGCAGAAACATGCTTGATTAACCTTCCAATATAAATTATGCTACAGAAATCACCAGGAATAAATTCATCGTCTTTGGCATTAAAAACACCATTTCTTTTACTGACTACTATAGCACAAACATGCTTAATTAAGCCTTGGATATAAATTGCGCTAAAGAAATCAGCAGCAAAAAAATTAACTGGTATGTGGCATGTTAAAACACCGTGTGTTCTACGGACTACAAAAGGAGAAAAAGCTTAATTAACATTCAGTATATATTATGCTACAGAATCACTAGCAAAATTTCTTCAGTCTTTGGGCGCTTAAAAACACTGTTATTTACTGCTGCCAGTAGCACAAAAACGCTTAATTAACCCTTGGATATAAATTGTGCTATGAAATAAGCAGCAAAAAAAAATTAACTGGTTTGTGGCGTGTTAAAACATCTGTGTATTGTTACTTGACTACAAAAGCTCAAACACGCTTATTTAACCCTTGTATAAAAATTGCGCTAATGAAATCAGCAGCAAAAATTTAAGGGTATGTGGCTGAAAAATGGGGTTTTTTATGATACAAAAACAAAAACCCAAATTAACCTTCAAAAATTTAAATATCTACAGAAACACCATTAAACATTTCCTTTTTTTGTTCGTTAAAAACACTGTTTATTTTACTGATTACAATCAAAAACAAATTTAAATTTAAATCCTTTCAATAAAATTACGCTACAGAAATGACGCAAAAAATTTTTAACGGGTAGTGGCATTTTACAAATAGAGATGGGCGAATTTCCCGAAATTTGGTTGTTCATTTTCGCCAATTTCCCACAAAAAAAACTTTTTTCCAATTATTTCGGGACGAATCACGTTAAAAAACAGCTATTTCCAGGCTGCACAGAGCCTGCGGGGTGCTATAAACTTTGCCCCTTTTTTTAAAATATCAGAGGACTTGGTTTGGGCTTCATAAATTTGGGTTTTTTAGTAACACCACATACTGCCCCCCGCTCTTAGAATCGCTTCACTATAAAATTCCCTGGGCACTTAAGGGGGGCAAAACTGACCAAAAACTGAAGCAGGAATTTCCTGATAAGTCAGCCAGCGACAGCTGGGAAAAAAACAAGCTAGGGCTCAGGTGGCAACATCAGTGACAGAGTTGGAGGTGACGGCGGCAGCCCAACAGCATGAGGTCAGAGAGTGGCACAAAAGACATTCTGGAGGGGGCAAAAACAGGAGTAGGCCAAAATTGGGACAATGACACAGTGTGTGGTTACGGCGCAGCCCCCCAGCACCAAAAGGTCGACATGGCACAATGACAAGTGTGTAGGGCACGGCAGCAGCCACGAGCAGCAAAGGTCAACATGGCACAATGACACAGTGTGGAGGGGACGGCAGCACCACACACACATGAGGTCGACAGGGCACAAAACATTTGGAGGCGGGGAAAACAGTATAGGGACAGAGTGGGACAATGACACAGTGTTAGGTCACGGCGCAGCCCAGCAGCAGCATGAGGTCAACGTGGCACAAACACATTCTGGAGGTGGAAAAAAAGGGGAGGCCACAGAGTGGCACAAGACAGAGGTGGGGGTGACGGTGGGAGCAGAAGACGTCAACAGTGGCACAATGACATTTTGGAGGTGGGAAAAACTGGAGAGGCCACAGAGTGGCCCCAAAGAAGAGAGTAAGGTGCGCGGCAGGGGCAACAGCATGAGGTCAAAGTGGCACAATGACACAGTATGGAATTCTGGCACCACAACAACGCCAGAGGTCAGACAGTGGAAAAATGACAGATGTGGAGGGGTGGCAATACCAGTCCTGGTAAAGATGGTTGGTGGCAGATGGGGAAACGTTACGATTGTGGCATCAAGGGGGGGGTGGGGGGGTGCATCAAATGGGGCTGGGCAGGTAGTTTGAACCAAGATCATTTTCACAGTTTGGGTGGGCGTCATGGCGATGTATCTGCCC
>JAODAL010027965.1:0-54089 GCA_025379985.1 Phyllomedusa bahiana | reverse complement strand
ACCTGGAAAAAGATGGGGCACACCTGGCAACAGAGGGCACTACCTGGCAACACTGGGGACTCTACCTGGCAAAGATGGGGCATCTACCGGGCAAACAATGGGGGCAACCTGGCTAACAGATGGGGGCACTACCTGGCTAACAGATGGGGGCACTACCTGGCAACAGAGGGACATCTACCTGGCAAACATTGGGGGCACTACCTGGCAAACAATGGGGCACTGAACTGGCTAGGCAACAATGGGGCACTACCTGGCAACCAATGGGGGCACTACCTGGCAACCAATGGGGGCACTAACCTGGCAAAACAATGGGGGAACTACCTGGCAACAATGGGGGCACTACCTGGCTAACAATGGGGGCACCTACATGGCAAAACAACGGGGCACACCCGGCACCTACCTGGCTAACAAAGGGGGGCACCTACCTGGCTAACAAAGGGGGGCATCTACCTGGCTAACAAAGGGGGGCATCTACCTGGCTAAAATTTGGCTCTACCTGGCTACAGAGGGGGCATCTACTTGGCTACAAGGGGGCATCTACCGGCCTGTAAGGGGCACTACCTGGTTATGGGGGGCTACTACCTGGCTATAAGGGCATCTACCTGGCATTCTTCCAAAGCCGTTATGCAGTGAGGTGGAGTGGGTGTGGCTTTTTTGAAGGGGCGTGGCATACCGACAAGATGGGCGTGTCCATGCAAATTTTTGCCGCGGCTGCCCACTAAAATCTCCTGCTTTTTCATTTTCAAAAGTTGGCAACTATGCTTTATGGTCACTATATTATTATATATTATTTTTATTATTAGACAGTATTGGTCTTTGTGTACTGATCAGTAATAGTGTAGGGTTATTATTCAGTCACTATGTGGTGGTAATTTGTGGTCGTGTTCTGGTGGTATAATCAGGTCCTTATGTAATAGCGTTATTGGTAATGTTGGTTTTGATATAGTGGATTTGATTGGTAGCAGCATGATGGTGAGATGTATGGTGAGGTATTTGCCCCTTGTATTATCTACATTATTTAACAGCATGTCCTGGTACAGGGTCGTGGTAAGGGAGGGGGGGGGGGCATCCAAAAGTTTGCTGTGGGGCCCTGGGTTCTCTAGTTACGCCCCTCGAGGTGGGGCTTTAAAGTCATTTGTCGACTTCCTGTAATCATTTCCCCCAAATTATGTTATATGTAAAACTATTACATAGGAGCAGCAGGGGTTAATCCGCACAAGAGGAAGCAAGAAAAAAGTTACAATTAAAAGTGCCGCCAACCACTAATCTCAATGACACAGAGTGAAGACTCAGAAACCAAGGATCCTCAGCCCTGACCTCATGAGCTAGAATACAGAACTTCTCACTATAGAAGTCTATACATTATACAGAGCAGATCCTTATCCTGTCTCATGTGTCTTCATCTATAAGAATCTCTAGTGAGATGATGAGGATCCTACTCCTGCTTCTTTCTGCATTTACACTTCTGCCAAGTAAGTTATCATTGTACCATGATTTCTGGAGTTGAATATAAGTGTTGTAGATGGACTGTCAGTTCTTGTGGTTAGGGAGATAAGCTTCTGTAGATGAATTGTCAACTCTTATGGTCTAGGAGACAAAAAAGCTGTAGGTGAATATTCATCTTCTTCAGACAGGAAGACAAAGCTGCTGTATGTGTCAGCGCCTTGGGTAGGGAGAGAAAACCATGAAGATATACTGTCACATTCTGTGCTCAAGTGAAGACAGTTGCTGTAGATAAACTGTCAGCTTCTGGTAGATGGATTACCAGACTTTGGGATCAAGGAGACAACTGTTGTTGATGGATTGTCTGTTTCTTGTATAGTGGAGACACCACTGTGGTCGATGGATTGGCTGGTCCGGGAATCATTGTCAGCACCTATCTTACAGCACTTGCTTTTTATTGTTACCACCATACTGGATGGATCAGAGGTAAATTGACACATATCTGGACACTAACCAGCTTGGCTTCTTGTTCCCTTGTGTCTCTATCAGGTTGCACTGCGGTAGAAGTGGAGCAGGACAAGAAGCTTCTGATAGTGAAGACTGGGAATACAGTACAGCTGAGCTGCAAACATGATCAGAGCAACTATTATTACATGTACTGGTACCAGCAGAAACCAGAGCAAGGACTGAAGCTCATGGTGCTTTCATTAGAAGTAAACTCTGAAGAAATGGAGAAGGACTATAAGGAACGATGGTCTATAAAGAGGCCGACTGTCCATAACTCAACTCTAACCCTAAATGCCTTAGACAGACAAGACAGTGCTGTGTATTTCTGTGCTGCCAGTTTACACAGCCTGAGAAAGATTAGCCCAGCGTGATAATAACCTGAATGTAATCATCTCCTGCTCCAACAGGGGGCAATGATCTGAGTGTTAAGTTAAAAGTATGTTGACGGCTCTGGAAGAGGACACATCATATAGGTATCGGAAGAGAAATTGATTTAAGTTCTGTTTGTGTCAATGTAGCATGAATGAGTATAGTATTAAAACAATAAAAAACATGTATTAAATAAAATGGACACGTGAGCCCCTCTCACTAGACTTCCATTATCTTATAATACAGTACATTCTCCCAAACCTATTTTCAGGATTTCTTCTGTGCTGCACCTCTACTATAAGGGCCAGTTCACACGGGTTATTGCCGGCGTAATTGCGGGACGGATTTCGCCCTGCAATTATGCCGGCTGCCGTGCAGTGGGGGCGGGGCGGCCGGCAGCTCGCCGGCCCCATTGACATTCATTATTCACGGCGCTACACGGCGTAAATAATTGACATGTCACTTTCTCCCCGCTCGGCGTATTCGCCGAGCAGGGAGAGGAGACGGAATCCATGGTTCTATGAGAACTGTGGATTACCGTAATCACTGGGACGGATTTCGGCCATATTGCGCGCAATACGGCTGAAATCCGTGCCCAAATCAGCCGTGTGAACGAGCCAGAAAACAAATTGTCCCGGACTATTTGTCTTGCTCCTGTACCTATACCCTTACATTTCATCTTCATAGGAAGGCTATAGATACTACAGTGACAGGTATTGGAGTTGCCATAGTGGATAAAAAAGGGGAATATCAGTAAAGGGTTGTGGATTTATGAAAAAGGGCATAGCTTAGCGTGCCATGCTATATGCCCAAAATCTGGCTGGGTATTTAGAAATTTGTTCCCAAAGTTGCAAAGTTAGACTAAACTATTCCAACATGCGTCGGATTTATGAACATATATGTTAAATGTGGGCTTTGAAAGGGGATTTTAGCCCAAACCCTTTTACACTGTTTTAAGTGTTACACAGAAATTGAAAAAATTTTTATTTTATTTATTTTTTTTTTAGAGGCCATTTTTTCCCCGGGGCGCTGTACATTCGGGGAGGGTTACATAAATAACAAATATTGAACAAATAAATGGGGGGAAAAAAATGACTAGAAAAACTAAAACAGAGAGGAAAAAAGGGACCTCCCCGCGAGGGTTCCCAAATCTAAAAGGAAAAAGGGGGGAATGTGCCAGGTTGCATATTTTCATATATCACGGGTACAAATCATTATCGGTTTATAAAAATTAGGGGACTTTAAAAAAAAAAAAAAAGGTTTGGGGAAAAAAGGGGCTTAATGGGCACCATCTCAGTTTTTGCCGTGCTGCCTCATGACTGTTTGTTACACCCATGGTGCCATGTAAATCCCTTCAAAGTCAAATTTATTAAAGCTGCCAACTTAGTCCATGATCCACACATAACCTGTCCTGGGGACATATCTCTTCACTGAGGCCAGCTCAAACAATTTTATTATTTTTTTAGACATATTGATATAAAATTTTCTTTTCCCAATTTGATTTTTTTAAAGGGTTTGCATGGGAAACCTGCACCAGATTCATGTAATTTGTTACTATTTTTTTCTAGTTTGTTTAATATGACATATACCAAATTCTGCTCATCACATAGTTTTGTCCCGCTCAAAGGCTACTCCACAGAATTTAAAGGCAAGCATTTTTTAACAAATTTGGCAGAAATGTAACCTACCAATTTTTTCCACTTTTTGGGAAAAAAATGCTGTAAAAAAAACCCCCGGCTTGTAAATTTGGACTATTGTGTACAAGTGACTAGTCCCCCATTTTTTTTAAAAATTGGAGGCCCCGGGGGGTCTTTGGACTAATTCCCCTTTTTGAACCCGTCCTTTTTTGTCTCCCACCCTATATTCAGTTTGGATTATAAATCCTTACTGGCAGAGTCTTCTTTTCTTTTGTCTTATGAGAAATTGTAGAAAAAATACTACTTTCTTGACTTTAAAAGGGGTTGGGCCAATCCCTAATAAAGTGGGTTTTTTAATAGTTCCCTGGCCTCACGTAAAATAAAAAAAAAAGTTGTGCTCACCCTCCCCCAATCCCCAGTTCCAGCGGCACAACGTTCTCTGGTGTTCTGTTGACATGGTGCACTTTGAAGGGGGTTTTCATGTTTGGGCCCCTGATTGGGTGTTTTTTAAAGTGAACAGCCCAAAAACCCGTGATTTTGAGCTAAGTTCAGTGGGCCCCCTGAAGCCCCTCAAAAAAGACTGGGGGAAAGTGGGGTATGACTTTCCTTTTTTTTACTTAGGCCTGGCGTTATTTAATGACTTTATTTTTTAAGGGGAGAAATAAAGGTAGTGGCTTAAAGTTATTTTTTGGGAAATCCCCGTTTTAAACCTAAAAATGCCCCAAAAATTTTGTTATATGTCAAAAACAAATTTAAAAAGCCCAAAAGGAAAAAAGAAAACAAAACGTGACATTTTAAAAGGGGCAGCGGACCCCCTTTTTCTCACAGATAAAAAGAATCAGAACCCCTGAGGATCCTCAGCTATGACCTCATGGCGAGGGGAAACCCAACCCTTTTCATTATAAAAGAGGAGATTCCCTTTCCCGCCCCCTGTGGGTTCATCTTAAGAATTTCCCCCCTGAGATGGTGGGGATCCCACTCCCGCTTGTTGCTGCTTTTACAATTTGCCAAGTAAAGGGTTCATTTGTTGGGGTCTTTCTGAGAAAACGGTGCTTTAGATAGATTTTGAGTTCTTGGTTTTGGTTTTAAAAAAACCGTCAAATTTTCATGGTTTGTGCTCCTTGCATTAAGAAGGAAAAACTAATCTTTTATAGATTTCCCCGCTTTTTTGGGGTTTTAAGGGGGCGAGAAAGCTGCTGGAAATGGATTAATTGTTAGCTCTTGAATCAGGGAGACACAACTGATGCAGATGTATTTATAACTATTTGGATCAAGATGATGGCTCTGTTGTAGGTGACATCTTCTGGAGTTAGGGGGAGGAAAATGCTATAGCTACATTGTCAATTCCTGGTACTATTTTCAGCAACTATCTTACAATGTGTGTTCCAAAAGTACATTGATACATGCATGAAGACTAACCAGCTTGGCTTCTTGTTCACTTGTGTCTCCATCAGGCTCTACTGCAGTAAAAGTGGAGCAGGACAAGAAACTTCTGATAGTTAAAGCTGGCAATGCAGTCCAGCTGAGCTGCAAACAAGATCAGAGCGACTACCTTTCCATGTACTGGTATCTGCAGAAACCAGAGCAAGGATTGAAGCTTATGGTGCTTTCCTTAAATGTGAATTCAGAAGACATGGAGAACGACTATAAGGGACGATGGTCTATAAAGAGGCCGACTGTCTATGACTCCACTCTAACCCTAACAGCTTCAGACGCAGAAGACAGTGCTGTGTATTTCTGTGCTTCCAGTATCACAGCCCGAGAAAGCTGAGCCCAGCGTGGTAATAACCTGAATGTAATCATCTCCTGCTCCAAGAGGGGGCGCTAATCTGATACCTAATTTACATGTAGTATATGTGAACAGCCCAAGCAGAGGACCAGAGTAAAAAGTAATTTCAGCGCCCAATACAACTAAGGCATCTTTGCCACCTGCCTATCACCAATTCCTGTATTATATATCAGAGAGCCCCTTTTTTCATAAAAATTATCAGGGCACCTGATAAAAGTGCTGCCAATATTGCCCCCATAGTCCCCTGCAGAGGACACATCTTCTAGTTTGTTAAAGGAGCTGTCCGGTTAAAAAAAAATTTAATGATAGGCTAATGGTGTCAAATGTAAAAAATAGAAAAAAAAAACGCACTATACTCACCTTCCTCCTTACCTCCAATCCTAGATCGCTAGATCTCCCCGGTCTCCTATTAACCTTCCATTCTCTTTGGAATGGGACATAACTGTTGGGGAATAAACAGCTCTAAATGGTGATGAAAGCGGAGGCAGTGGTTATGTCTCATTTGAAAGAGAACAGAAGGTAAGGAAAAGACCATGAAAACTGAGCACTGGATCAGAGGTGAGGAGCAAGGTGAGTATAGGTTTTTTTCACTTGGCACCAGTAGCCTATAGCTAGACAACCTTTTAAAGCATGTGGATTCTGCTTGTGTACCTGTATTGTTATAATACAAGGTATAAGTGATGAAAAATAGGTATCTTAGATATAAAAGCAGATTGTCTTTTATCCAGTTTGTCCCGTTTCATAATCTACCACTAAAAGGTCTTGTGATATCTGCTACATGAATATATTGAGCCACTAAGAGCAGCATAAAAGCGGTGCCGTCATTGTGTAAAATCAAAGACCCGTTGGTTAATCTTACGTCCCGTGCCTGCACTGCTGCTACATTATTCACATTTATGTTTCACAATTTTTGCATGCATTCTAGAATCCAACCCCTCTAACTAGTAGACAGAGAGGTCTCCACCATGCTGCAGCAGCTCATTCGTACTCTCTATACAGCCATGACATCCAGCTATCATCCTCTCCAAAGCATCTTTAGGATGTCTTCTGTACTGCAACTAGATTAAAACTCACTATCCTTAAAAAAAAATTCTCATATAATTTACAGTTGTGCAAGAGTATAAGCACTTTAAAAAACAGAGGTGGTGCATACCTGTGATTAGTATTTGATGCTCAAAGGTAAAATCACAAAGTTATATTCCAATGTAAAAAATATCCACAACACTTAGACTGTGTTGCATAAAGTGGTAGTTTTATTTCCATCAGTGGTAAACAAAGAGATTCTTATTTCTTAATTCTCCATATACACTGTGTATGTATAAGCAATAACACAGAAAATAGAGTAGAGAAGTGGGTGTGAAAGATTAGGAGCTGTACAGGAGCTTCGTCTATGCTTCTCTGTCTCCTACAGCCTCTTTCAGTTGCTTGATGTTCATTCCCATGTCGTTCTCGAGGGTATCCAACCAATCGGCCTTTGGTCACCTCTGTTTCCTTTTACCATTAACCATCCTGTGAACAATCTGTTTTTCTAGTGAATTCTCTCTCGTCACATTGTCAATATAAATCAGTTTCTGTCTGGTGATCTGGCCTTTAAGGGACAATTCTGGGTTTTATATGACGAAGCTATGCCCTTACGGGGATATACACAGGAGTGCCTACGGTTGTTGCCTCAAACCATCAACCACATACTAACATGGACAATTAGAGGGCAACAGCAGCCTTCCTTCCTTGATATAGGCTAATTGACTGAGATCAAAGTTTTTGCTCCCAATTGTTGCTGAATCTTATGCCAATCACAGTTGCCTCTTGATCATGATCAGCTGTGCACAAGCACTGTAGCCATGTAATCACAGCACTGTATGCACAGCTGAAGGTGCTGATCCATTACCATGGTGGCTGGAAGCCTTATGAAGGCTTCCATAACTGCCATATATTCATTGCTATCACTTCCTGTCCCAGACAGGAAGTGCTAGAACCACCATCTTTGTACACCTTTATGCATTGTTTGTACAATGCAGAAGGGTTTACTGACGATCATACCTCCTAGTTGTCAAGTACCCTAAGGAAACTTAATATTAAACTGGAAAAAAGAAAAATGTTTAAAATTATAAAAATGTATAAAAGATATTAAAAGTTCAAATCACCCCCTTTTGCCATTTTTCAAATAAAAAAACAAAAAAAAAACATAATTGGTATTGTTGAGTCTGTAAAAGTCCAATCTATTAAAATACAACTTAATTTATTTTGTACGCTGAACACTGCAGAAGAAAAAAAAATGAGCTTTTTTGTCATTTCTCATCTCCTAAAAATTGGAATAAAAAGTTATCAAAAAGAAGCATCTATAGCATCTAATAAAAAGTAAACTTCAGCCCACAAAAAATGCACCCTTACCCAGGTCCATAGGTGGTAGAACAAAAAAGTTTTTGGGATCCCCAAAAAAGGGGGGGCTGTAGCAAAAAATTTTAACAAATAAAAAAGGGTTTTGGGCTTTTTTAAAACGTAAAAAAAACTAAAAAAAAAACCCTACATATTTCACTTTGCCAAAATGTATCAACCTGAAAGCATCAGATAAAAATTTCGGGGGGACATTTCCCACCCCCCAACCCCGGGTTTTTTGGGTTTTCCTTTTTTGCGCAAAAAAAACCGTTTTTGGGCCCTTATTTTGGTTTAAAATTGGCGGGTCGTGCACAAAAATTTGGCGCAGTATTTTGCTTAAAACTGACCATTGCTTTGCGCCTAAAAATAATGCGCTGTGGGCCCCCATAAAAAAAATGTCCCTTTTTTGGTTGCTTTGGCACATCTTTACAAGTTTTTTATGTTTTTGGGTTTTTCCCCTTTTTTACAAGTATGTGTTGGTGCATTTCAGGGTACTTGTAATGGTGACCCCTCCGAAAAACAATAGGCCCGTTTGGGGCTTTAAACAATGAAAAGCTATGCGCACGGAGGGTTTTGTTATCTTTAAAAAGTATATGAAATGCACCTAAGCCAAAATTTTAAATTGCCCCCAAAACACATTCTTGTAAAATGTAAAATTGCGCCAAAAAACATATACCCCTTGTAATGATGTGCTTGCGCCTAAAAATAGGCGCATTTTTTATGGAGGCGCACAGTGCATCATTTTTAGCCACATTATGTTTACTATGCAAGGTATACCTGATGCCAGATTTTTGATACGGTCGGACTTTCTGGCGCACTTTACAATTTTTGGACATCTCATCCAAAAATGTATCCAAAGATTTTAAACGTCTTAAACAAAAAAAACCCAAATTGAAAAAACAGGGGGTGCAAGTTTTTTTTTTTTTTTCCCATTTCACCCCACATAGAATTTTATTTTGGTTTCCTGGTATATTCTATGGTACGATCAGCCTTAAAAAGTACATATTTTCCCACAGAATAAAATCCCTCAGATAATTATGTAGATGGTAAAATAAAAACATTATGGCTCTTGGAAGATGGGGAGGAAAAAACGAAAAGTCATATTATTATGACAGGAAGGCGTTAAAACTTGTAAAGAGGCAGGATTTTCTAGGAAAAAGGTGTGGTTTTTTAAAAAATAATTCTTTTGGCCCAGGGAAAAAAACCAAAAAACTGTTTTTATTTAAAAATAAGGGAAAAGGCTTAAAAGAATCATTTGTCAAATCCCGTCATTCACTGCTTTTTCCCTTTTTTTCTGCTACATGAAAAATTTCATTAAAAAAGGGGGTTTGGGAAAGCCAAGGGGGAAAGTAAAAATAAAAAAGTTACTTTTTAAAAGGAGGCGACGACCCCTTACCCTCGCTGTTTACAAAAGTGAAAAAATTCAGTTACCAAAAATCCTCAGCCCTGATCCTATGAACAAGAGCCAGAACCTCCCCTTAAGAAGTTTTAAAACCATTATACAGGCAGATCCTATTTGGGGGGCCTCATCTTAAGAATCCCTATTTGGGAAATTTTAAAATGAGGACCCCTACTCCTCTTTTTCTACTTTTTCTCTTCTTCCAAGTAAATTTTCTTTTGGGGTTTTGGGGTTGTGTATTATATATGGGGTTTTTCCCTCTGCAGAAGACACAATTGCTGTGGATGGTTTCTGAGCTCCTGGGGCAGGGGGGCAAAACATCAGAAAAATGGATGGTTTGTTTTTTGGGTAGAAAGGCAAATTGTTTTAGATGGCCTGTCAGCCCCTTTGGGGGTGGGGAAAAAAAAAACCTGATGTACATGGAATATCCCCCAGGAGTCGGGGGAGACGCTTCTTGGGTTAGAGGGGACAAAACTGCAATAGATGGAGTGTCGGAACCTGGAGTTATTTTCACCAACTATTTTGGCAAGGGTTTGGGTCTCGGAGTATCAGAGGTGAATTGACATATATACGGCTGCAAAACAGCTTGGCTTCTTGTTCTTTTTGTCTCTCTCAGGTGCTGGGGTAGAAGTAAAGGGCAGGAAAGAAGTTGTGATAGGGAAGATGGGAAAAAGGGTTTACAGCTGAGCTGCAAACAAGTTCAGGGAAACTATTTTCTAACATGTTTTGGTTCAGCAGAAACCAGAGCAAGGATGAAGTTTGGGTATATTCTGTAGATGTTTAATTTAAAGGCCTGGAGGGGGGATTTTTTAAGGAACAATGGCAAAAAGGGGGCCGACTGTGTATGACTCCACTCTAACCCTTTAAAAGCCCCAGACAGAGGGAAGGGCAGTGCAGTGTATTTTCTGTGCTTCCAGTTGGGAAAATCTGGGGAGAACTGAGCTCAGCGTTGGTTTTAAAAACCTGAATTAATCATTCCTACTTTAACAGGGGGCCCTCGATCCCGATTGCTTTTTTTATAAATCTATCAACAGGGCCCCTTTCAAAAAGGGCAAAATTTCCCATAGCTGTAAGAAGTCAAAAAATAATTCAAAAGATATTAAAAATTTTCAGATTTGAAAAACCCTTTGAAATTAAAAAAATGTGGACACGTGAGCCTTTGTCTAGAATAAAACCGCTCTCGCTAATTGACAGAGCTCTCCACTATGCTGTACCCCACTTTATTTATTTCTGTTTTTCCCCTAATTTTTATGGCTGTCAAACCTCTCACTATACATATCCTCTGATGCCCATTTTTAGGATTTCTCCTGTTCTGCACCTGTACTACAAAAATAATTTTCTTAGTTCATTTCTGTTGCTCTCATAAGTCATAGGTTTACATTTTCTATGCAATGGTATAGAGCCGATGACAGGGTGGCCAGCATTGAAGTTTCTACAGTGGATGAGGCCATTTCCTCTTGGGGGGCCCTCTGGGTTTCACCCCAACAGGGGGCACACAAGGGTGCCCTGGGGGGCCAGGGTTGTTTACAAAACCCTCAGCCCCAAAACAAACAAAAAATGCAAAGGGGGGTTTTGCCCTTTTTTTTTTGGTTTTATGCAATTAGGCTCAAGATTTTCTTTGATCCTGTTGCTAAGCAAACGTCTGTCAATCACAGCTGCCCCCTGCTTATGGTTTTGGGTGCCCATGTGATTACTGTACTATAATAGTATGGCTCTAGGTGTTAAGTACTAGTTACTAGAACACAGCATTTGCATTTTGGAAAAAAACTATTAGGTTGGTGTGGCTGCCAATTTTCTTTGGGCCTTTCCCTGCATCCCCAAAAAGGGGAAGGGAAGAGAAGATGGCAACAGGGGGAAATTGGAAAAAGGGGGCCCCGCGGCTGCACCGCGTCTTCCTATGTTAAGAGTGTTAGCAATATTGATACAATAAATCATTTCAAGGTGAAGATGAAAGATTAAGATAATAAGGGGTGGGGAAAAGGAGCAAAATACTCAAGGGACAGAAGAAAACTCACTGTGGTATATAAGTTTTATCAGTGATACTAGTCAATATTTATTTTTGATACCCCTAAGGGGCCGTTCACACGGCTTATTCTGTGACTGATTCCCGCCTTTTACTTTCGGGACCCAAATTTTCACTGCAGTAAAGGCTGGAATCCATCCCCTTATTACGGTAATCCCACGTTTTCATAGGAAACTGTGGGGGTTCAGTCTCTCCTCCCCCCTCGGCGAAAACGCCGGGGGGGGGAGAAGTGAAGCAATTATTTACGGGTGTACGGGTATGAGGTCAAAGGGGCCCGGGGAGCGCCGGCCCCCCGCCCCCCCTCACGGCCCGCGGCGTAATTTGGGGGGGGAAAATGTCCCCCCAATTTTGGGCAGCAAAAAGCCATGTGTAAAAAATTGCCTAAATGTAGGTAGAAAGGGAAAGTTTTCATGGGGTTCCCTTTTAGGGGATTTGCTGTTTGGTTTCCCCAAAAATTCTTGTTACCCTCTTGGGGACCATGGGGTAATTTCTTCAAAGACACTTTTCTTTTCAAAGGGGATTTTCATTTAGTCCCAAGGGAATTTATAACCTATAGAAGTCAGTGGCAGGCAGCTGCTGGTAATTTTTGTTTGAACAGGAAAATCCCTTTACTGCCTATGGATTCTGTTTGTTAATGTAATGTTATTGGTATGTATAAAATAAAAAAAAGGTATTTAGACATGTTATGGGGCACAGGGGTTTAAAATAGATCAGTTTCTGTCTGATGATCTTGCCTTCCCCGGGACAAAAATTGGGGTTTATTTGTGAATCTAAAAAGGGGATGGAAAATTAGGAGTGCCTACGATTGTTGCCAAAAAAACCCCCCCGCCAAAAATTTTTTCCCCCTCATGGATGATTAGAAGGCAGCAGAAGCCTTCCCCCTTTCCCTTTTTTAAAGGCCCAAATTGACTGGGATCAAAGTTTTTGCTCCCAATTGTTGCTGAGGGTGGTCTCTGTCAATCTAAGCTGCCCCTTGCTCGTGATCATACGTGCAAAACCGCTGTACCCTTGTAATTACAGCACTTTATGCAAAGCTAGGGGTAATAAATAAGAGGCCCCAATACCAAATATGTACCGTACAGAGTGGGAAAAGGGTTAAAACAGTGATGGCAATATTGACTCTAGATTAAAGATGAAAGAACAAGGCATGGGGGAAATATTTGCAGAGAATCAAGCACTGTAGCATTTAACACTGGATGTGGAGAAAAAGTTACAATTGAAAAAAGAGAGATGACAGACGGTGCCATGAAAAACAATTCAATTTGGCATACATGACCTATCATTGGTATTAGTCATTGTTTTGTTCCTGAACCCCCTAGCTGCAGATAATAGGAATGACTACATGGGGTCCCATCTCAATTTTGCTGTAGTAGTCCCCAATGCTTGTTTGTCCACTGATGCCATGAAAATCTCTTCAAAAACACTTTTTATTCCAGGTGTCACCTCAATTCAGAGTCCGCACTTAACCTGTTTTGGTCAAATATACTGTGGCCAACTTATAAAATGTTTCTCTTTGAGCCACATTTATGAATATGGTTAAGGTTTTAAGGTTAAAGTATTTAAAAAAATTTTGAGGATTAATTTATTGCTCCTGCTTTGGTGATCCTCATAGTGTGGCGTCACTTCTAGTCCAATGTCAATTTCCAATATCCTTTTCCTGTGTTATGGCAACCTGCAAAAACGACTTTGAATCTAACCCTATCTTTAGGTTAGAGTTATTTTTTTAGAGATTCTCTTTGGACTGACCACTCAAATAAGATTTGACATCAAACTGAATATTAAGCGAAGTTTAGGTGCCTGCACGCTCTTCTCCAGAAACCAAGAGAGACATGTATGATCAGGTTTTTCATCCTTTTTCTGGTGTAAAATGCGCCTAAGTAAGCCGGCTACGATGTCTAATGCGCCTAATGAATGTGTTAAGCGAATTGTTCGTAGGACTCGACACTTTTTAATGCATCTAACATGAGGGTTCGTTGGGGGCATTCTGGGGGTTTGTGACACCACACTCGTAATATTAGACACATATATGAATGTGGTTTGGCATTACTGCTCAAACAGGCAGACCTATTTCAATGTGGTTTGCCTGAGACTGAGTAATCGAAGTGGAGCTATATTTGCTGTTAGGGAAAAAAATTCCAATATTTCTCAACTTACACCAGTACATTAATAGCAAGTAATTTATGATAATTATCAAACTATATACAATTAAAATATTTAAATGTAATAAAAAATGTTATCATATAAAATTAATATAAAAATATATAAAAATATCTCCTATAAAATGTATTTAAAATTAATAGAATCTAAAGCTAGTTTTATGTTAAATAACCCACTGATGTTGTTTTTCAGATTTTACCATTTTTAATTTTTACTACATTAAATTTGAAATTTATTTTTGCTGCTCTAATCCTTTATTCTACATACAGCAAGAGCCACCACAGCACAGGTCTTGCCGGAATCTGTGGTCCATAAAGCAGGATCAGTACTATAGTTTCTTTTCACTGACATACTACTCTAATGACTTTTCTTTTATTTCCAGTTTATCAATAGCCTTTATACATGTTAGGCGATAGGTGAGGCGCGTCGAACTTTAGACTCCATTTATAATCGCACAGAAAACACTTTCATACATTCAGGCGCATTATACACTGAAAATGAGACTCATCCATTCACTTCAATGCACCTTCCTTCATACATGTCTCCCCAAGTATGGGTATCTCATCATAGAATACCAAAAGGATGAAATGGGTGGCTCCTTTGTTGAAGCGAGTTCTCACAGGGATATACAGAGGAGGAAATATCTCTTTTTCTTAGTTTTATTGGTAACAAGTGAGATCACCATGCACCTCTGCTCAAAGACATGCACCAGAGAGGACTTCTCTTCTTCAGATGATTATAGTGTGATTATCAATTCAGAATGAGGTAATAAACAAGAGGAGAGAGAATAGACACCAAATGGTGCGGATTTGTCTACGCATCTTCCTCTTGAGAAAATTCAAGATACAATAAAGTAAGATACAGTAAGATACAAATAAAGAACACTATATTCACCTTTCCCCAGTGTTCCCACTGCAACACATTTCCAGTCTTTCCTGTACAGCCGGCTTCTAATGATGTGAAGTCATGGGCCATATGACCGCTGTAGACAATCACAGTCACAATCGATATAACATCACCACTGAAGGCGTGGGGACTAGAGAGATGTTGCCATGAGAACACTAGGTAGATGAGCAAATATAATCCTTTTTATTTAACTCTTTAATGAGGCAGCTATTTCCAGATTTTCCTGTTTTTGTTTTTCCTCTCCTTTTTCCAGGAGCCATTTTTTAAAATTTTTCTCTCAACATAGCACGTGGCTAGTTTTTAGGAGGACTGTTTGTTTTTTTAGTGGCATCACTTAAATACCCATATTATATATTGTGTAAAAAAGAAAAGAGAGATCAGGCACTTAAAAATACAAAATGTATTTAAAATTAATAGAATCTAAAACGAATTTTATATTAAATAACCCACTGATGATTTTGTTCAGATTTTCTTATTTTTACTACGCTGAATTCGAAATTTATCTTTGCTGCTCTCACCCTTTATTCTACATACAGCAAGAGCCAGCATAGCACAGGTCTTGCTGGGATCTGTGGTCCACCATGCAAGATCAGTACCATAGTGTCTATTCACTAACATGCTATTCTAATGACTTTTCTTTTATTTCCAGCCTATCTATAGCCTTTCTACATGTTTGGCACACAGGCGAGGTGCAATGAACTTTTGGCACCATTTATGAGTGCACAGAAAACACTTTCATATATTCAGGTCCATAATCCACTGAAAGCATGACTAGATCATTCACTTCACCCTGTCTTCTTTTATATGTCTTCCTAAGTGTTAAAGGAGAATATAAGAGAAAAATAAAAGCTTACGTTCGATGCCATGCGATCCCGACCAAAACATACCTTGAAATATACTGAGTGATAGAAACAAGATATTAAGCAGAGTCATCATGTGTGAGCGAACTTCAAAGCATCTATGGAGTATTTAGGTAGTTACCCTAAGGTTTGTACCAATATCTAAACAACCCAGGTCACCTGCCAATTGCGAAGATAGATACCATGAGGGTTGCATGACTTGTTTAATATCATTGGACGAGTAAAGATTTGAAATAATACACTCTCATTTTTTAAAACATTTCTAAGTCTAAGTCATTTCTAACCCATTTCTTCAGGCTTGCCTATAACCTACACTAACCTTGTTGTCACTACTTCCTCCACAAACATGTCTGCCCCCACTCTGTCTCTTTCCCCCTTTTGTAGATTTAAGTAGAGATGGGCGAATTTCTCAAAAATTCGGTTCGGTCACTCGCCAAATTTCAGAAAAAAATAAATTCGGGTCCAAATTATTTTGGGACGCATCGCGTTAAAAAACAGCTATTTCCAGGCGCCAGGCCTGCAGGGTGCTGTAGAAGTTGTGCCCATGCTTAAATAGCAAGGGGCTTGGTTTTTGGTTTCATACAATGTTGTTGTCAGGGAAAAGCGGGGTCAGATGTGACAGGCTGCAACAGTGTGTGCGCTCATCCTGATACACTTGCTTAACGCTTGTTAGTGACAGACCCCCACCCATCCTGACGGGGGCGATTTGCACCAGCCAATGGGGGCCGGTGGCCGCTCCAATGCTGCAGGGGCGGTATCCGGGAAAATCCCTTTAAATCCCTGAAAGCTATGCTTTGCCTGTGATATCCTGGCTACCTTGTGTTTTTGTTCTTTGTTTTGTTGTTTTGCTAAAAAGTATACTGCCCCGGGCTTGTTTCCTGACTGGGTTTGTCTCCTGATTTTGGCTTTGTTCGTTTGGCTTTTCACCTCGGCTTTTTGTTTACGTTTATTCCTCTGGTTTGATTTTTTTGGTTGGCGTTCCTATTTGATATTGCCCGGACTGTTTGCTTTCTTGCTTCTCACGGCCCCAGCACTTTAGAGGCGGGACTGGCCCCAGTTGCTGTTGCCCGCCTGGGCGACCGTAAGGGGGGACAGTGGGGGGGTTTTCTTTAGGGCTCACTGTACTCCCTGAATGACATTATCCGGCCGAAACCGGTTACTGCTCTACCTACTATGGACCTATGACGCTTGGTAGAGCAGATGGGGGGGCTAACCCAAGTAGTCGGATCTGGGGGGGGAAAAAACAACAGGGGCTACCCAAGTCAGGGGTTCCTATACCCCCCCCTTTACCCCCTATCTAGTTGCCTGCAGGTTTGCGGGTAACGGAGGGCCTTTGTGGCATTTGGGAGAGGGTTGTCGCCTGTTTTTTTAGGCCCCGCCCATTAACTCAGGGAAAATGGGAACAAAGGGTGGGAAATTGTTATGTCTTTACGCGGGTCCCCCCCGGGAAAAGGGGGCCCATTTTTTTAAAAGCTGACTCATTGAACTTTTTTGTGGAAGGTTCTTTGGTTTAGGGGTACTTTTAATAAACCAGATAGGAAGCTGTGGTGAGGTTTCAGCGGGCCCCTTTTGGGCAGGGTGAAAAGATGGGGAGGAGTTTTGCTCCGAATTTCGTCGGGTCCCCGTTCCGTCTGGGGGGAAACGACGCACCCTTTCAGATCCCAGTTTATTTTTGGGTTACCCCTGACATGTAAAGGGATTTATTGGTGGCTTACCCTACCCCTGGTATTTTAAGATGGGGCCCCTGGCACTGGCCTTCGTCTGGAAGACGTTTAGGGAGAGACGGCAGAAAAATTTTCCCCCCGGTGGTCCACACCTGGTCACCCCTAAACCCTTTTTTCCCACGTTTTTAACCCGAGGAGCCCATGAAGTAGGGGTTTTTTTTGTCACTGCGGGTAAAGTGACCGTAGGATTATCTCGATCCCGGGGTTGTGCTTCTACTGTGGAGAAGATGGACACAGAAATTCGGGGAATGCTCCAAAAGGAAGGAAAACCCGGTCGGAAAAAACTCCAAAGCCCAGGTGGTCAGGCAGGGGTCACCTAGGCGAAGGTTTTTTTTATTTTATCTAATAAGTTGCTGCTCCAGTTAAGATTTCATACTTTTCGCTGCCGGGGTTGGGGGTGCGTTTGTGGATTTGGATCAGCTTCTAAATTTTTTGATGCGTCTTTCGCCAAACGTCTGGGGGCCCACCTTGTTGCCGCCCATCTGACTCGCTGCGGGGGGAAAGGTATTGACTCCACTCCCCACTAGCTGCGGGCCCAATCCAATATTGTCCCTGAGCTGGAGATGGTGGTCGGATCCCTACATATTGAAAAGTGTATTCTATTGTCTGGGGGGGCTGCCCGTGTTTTGGTGTTGGGGGGCTGCCCTGGGTTCAGAAACTAATCCGTGTTTGACTGGAATTCAGGGAAATTAGTCAGGGGGCCGGGGGGCCGGGGGTTTTGTTTACAGTGTCTCCTTACCATGTGGGCTTTTTGATGGGGCAGGCAATGTTCTATCTGGAAGGGTTTGGGGAGGTTTTAAGCCTATGCGGCATCTTGTGAAGTTCGTTTCTGGGCTAAAGGTTCCCAAACTCGGGCCTCATGGTGAACTATGCCCTCCACCTGTACCTGAACGTCCGTTGTGGTTCAGGGGTGGTTAACCCCGGTGGCCTTTTCGGTGAAATTACCCTTTTCTTCTGTTAATTTAAAGTTCCCGTCTGCCTTCTTAGAGGTATATTCAGCCTGTCTGCCCTCTAGGCCTCCCTTTTCCAGTTCGCATAGAGGGGGAGTTTGAACCAGACAGGGAAGGGGGCAGTGGCCCCTCCTAAAGGGGGGTACTGTCGGGCTAAGCTTGCTCAGACTGCAGACAGGCCGAGCAGCTGATGTCCTCCCTGCTGATACATTGCTGCTGACCTGTGAGTGACAGACGCCCAGCCCCCCTGCGGGGGCCATGCACCCGCCAATGGGGGGGACCCGGTTTGGCCCTCCCAATCAGGCAGGGGCCTTTTCGGAATCCATTTTTAAACTCCCTGAAAGTGACTTGCTTGGGGCCTGTTATTCCTGGACCTTTTGGCGGGCATGTATGAATTGAAAAGCGTTTTTTTTTTTTCTTGGCGCCAAACACACAGTTCTAAAAGATATAGAAAAGTGTAGAAACGACAGATTTTTTTGGGCATTAATAGAGTTAATGCGGCAAACTTTTTGGGCAATAGGCTTAAGCCGCCCCCAATTGGCGCCCAAAAAGCTCTTGTAATGGCCCCCAAAAATTGTCTTTCTACACATTGATTTTATCATGTTTTGCTTTTAATGTTTTTAATGCCCCCGGTTATGAGATTTGAGAGTGTAGAATGACAGATTTTGGCGCATTCATAAAGCTTAATGCGCCAAGTTTGGCGCAGTTCATCTATGCCCTTAAAGTTTTGGGAGTAAACTCTATGTAATCGCAAAAATCTTCATCTGTCGGATTTAACTCTTTATATCTATTTTGAAACGGGTGTCGGCGCCCAAATAAAAAAAAAATACGCTTGAATTCATACTGTCGCCCCCTTTTGTTTCTTTTTTTGTTTTGTTTTTTTTGCTAACCAGTATACCTAAACCTGGCTTGTTCCCGTCCGGCTTGTCTCCGATTTTGTGCTTTGCTTCCGTTTGGCTTTTACCCCGGCTTTTTTCGTTTATTCCTTGGTTTGATTTGTGGCTTGGCGTTCCTATTTGATATTGACCCGGACTGTTTGACTATTCTTGCTTCTCACGGGCCCAGCACTTTAGCAGCGCAGGGACGGTCGCCCAGTTGCTCTCTGCCGCCTACGGCAGCACGTCAAGTAGGCGGGGACAGTGGGCTGGGTTCCAGTTAGGGCTCACTGTACCTCCCTTGACGTGACAGTTGTGTTTTAGTATGACACGCAGATGACAGCCGCCGCTCTTAGAATCGCTTCACTATAAAATTCCCTGGGCACTTAAGAGGGCAAAACTGACCAAAAAACTGAAGGGGGAATTGTTGCCTGATAAAGTCATGGCAGCGACAGCTGGAAAAAAACAAGCAGAGGGTCAGTGGGCAACATCAGTGACAGAGTGTGGAGGGGGACGGCCGGCAACCACAGCAGCATGGGTCAGGTGGCAAAAATGACATTTTGGAGCTGGCAAAAAAAACAGGAGTAGGCCACAGAGTGGCCAAAAGACACAGTGTGTAGGTCACGGCAGCAGCCACAGCAGCAGCATGAGGTCAGACAGTGGCACAATGACAAGTGTGTAGGGCACGGCAGCAGCCACAGCCCGCAGCATGAGGTAATGGCACAATGATTCAGTGTGTAGGTCACGGCAGCAACAGCATGAGGTCAGAAAGTGGCACAATGACATTCTGGAGGTGGCAAAAACTGAAGTAGGCCACAGAGTGGCACAATGACAGAGATGAGGTGACGGCGGCAGCAGCATGAGGTCAGACAGTGGTAACAATGACATTCTGGAGGTGGCAAAAACTGGAGTAGGCTACAGAGTGGGACAATGACAGAGAGTGGAGGTGACGGTGGGCAGCGGAGAGGTCAGACAGTGGCACAATACATTCTGGAGGTGGCAAAACAGTTTGTAGGCCACAGAGTTGGGGACAATGACAGAGAGTGGGGGTGACGGCGGCAGCAGCATGAGGTCAGACAGTGGCACAATGACTTCTGGAGGTTGGGAAAAAAAATGGAATAGGCCACAGAGTGACACAATGACAGAGAGTGGAGGTTGACGGCGGCAAACAGCAAGAGGTCAGACAGTGGCACAATGTCATTCTGGAGGTGGCAAAACAGTAGTAGGCCACAGAGTGGCACAATGAAGAGTGGGAGGTGACGGCGGGCAGCAGCATGAGGTCAGAACAGTGGCACAATGAATTCTGGAGGTGGCAAAAATGGAGTAGGCCCCCGAGTTGCACAATGACAGAGAGTGGAGGTGATACGGTGGCAGCAGCATGAGGTCAGACAGTGGCACAATGACATTCTGGAGGTGGTAAAAACTGGAGTAGGCCACAGAGTGGCACAGTGATGCAGTGTGTAGGTCACAGCAGCAGCCACAGCAGCAGCATGAGGTCAGACAGTGGCACAATGACATTCTGGAGGTGGCAAAACAGTAGTAGGCCACAGAGTGGCACAATGCAGAGAGTGGAGGTGATGGTGGAAGAGCATGAGGTTATTGGACAGTGGCAACAATGACATTCTGGAGGTGGCAAAAACTGGAGTGGCCACAGAGTGGCACAATGACAGAGAGTGGAGGTGACAGTGGCAGGAGCAACAGCATGAGGTCAGAGAGTGGCACAATGACACAGTGTGGATGTCACGGCGCTAGCAACAGCAGCAGCAGCATGAGGTCATAAAGTGGCACAATGACAGAGTGTGGAGGTGGGTGGCAATACCAGTCCCTGGTAAAGATGGTTGGTGGCAGATGGAGAAACTGTCAGCAGATGTGTGGCATCAGGCGGTGGCGGCATCAGAATAGTGGCTGAGGCAGGTTAGTTTTGAACCCAGACTCATTTCTCACAGTTTGGGTGAGGCGTCATGGCTGATGTAGTCTGACGCCTAAGGCATTGGTTGTGTGGGGAATCCTTTGGCCGATCCACGCCTGATTCATCTTGACAAAGGTCAGTCGTTCCACATTTCCCGTGGACAAGCGGGTTCTCCTTGGGGTAACGATGGCCCCCGCCGCACTGAACACCTGCTCTGATGCCACACTACTGACCCGGCAGGACAGCTTCTCCACTGCAAACTCGGCAAGTTGCGGCCACACATCCAGTTTGGCTGCCCAGTAGTCCAGCGGATCTTCTAACTGGGGTGGCAGAGTGCTGTCCCCAAATAGGCCACAACCTGTTGGTTCAGCGTCTGCTCCAGGTCCTGCTGCTGCTGGTGAGTGCTTTCCTCACTAGGCGGGTGAAGGAAGCTGCTCATCAGCGACTCCAGACTTAGGTTGCTGCTGATGGAGCTGGTACTGCTCCTACCCCCCTCCCCCACCTCCCCCAGCAGCCGCGCAGTGTACGTGAGCGCTGAAGAAAACCCCCCGGTCCGACCGGTCAGAGGAGGGACGAGGCCGTACATAGGCAGCGGCACACTGACTACGGAGGATTTCCCTAGAGTATTTGAGTTTGTCCTCCCTCTCAAAAGCTGGGAAAAAGGCTCCCATTTTGGACCGGTAGCGGGGGTCCAATAGGGTGGAGAGCCAGAAGTTTATCCCTCTGCCGGATGCTGCTATTTGGGTGTCACTAGCCAGGCAAATCAGCATGCTGCGGGCCATCTGCACAAGTGACTCCGAGGGGCTCCCTGCCTCCATCTCCACTGTTATCTGCCGCGGTGCTTGCGGGTCATCTGCCTTGTCTTCCTCATCTCCATCTACCTCCTCCAGCTGCTCCTGCTCTCCTCTCTTGTCACCTGGGTAGAAAATCCACTCCCTTTCACCAGACAATGCTTTTTGCTCCAATTGTCCTCCTCCTCCTCCCCTTTCAGTCCCCATTGTAGTCGCCACGTCTCCAGTCCCCTGCCCAGACAGATTTTTCAGCCCTCTGTTCCAGGACATGAAGCAGTGGAATGAGTTATTCATCCCGTATCCTGGCGACTGACAAATAACGTGGCTCCTTGAATGGCCTCAACAAACGGCAGGTGTCAAACATGAGCTGCCACTGGCTGACTTCAAAGTTACACAGGGGAAGTAACTCCTGTCCGCCTGGTCATCAAAAAATCGTTTAATGGCCATTCTCTGTTCATACAGGGTGGTCCAACATGTGCAGGCTGGAATTCCAACGGGTGGAAACATCGCATATCAGAGTGTGTTGGGGGAGGCCGTTCGCCGCTGCAATTCGAGGAGGGTTTTCCTGGTTTTGTAGGAATGGATGAAGTGCATGCAACAGTTCCTGGTCATTTTTCAGAATCTTCTGAAGATCGGTGGAAAACTTCAGGAACTTTTCACCAGATTGGACACGTGCGCCATGCAGGGCGCATGGACCATCCCCTCCTCGGTGCAGCGGGGGACACCATGTTTCCCCCCATTGTCCGTCACCATGGGTTCCCGATTTGCAGTTGGCGCGGAGAAAGCCACACATCGATTTCTTGCTGCATGACGCGGAGTAGTTCCTACCCTGTGTGACTTCGTTCGCCGGGCCCAAACCATGGTGTTGAACTGCGTGAACCGCTGTGCCCTACACATGTGGTATGATGGAGCAGTACTTGTGGAGGCTGAGATGGTGGTGGTGGTGGTGGAGGAATTGGAGGCGGCTTTGGCGCAGGGGGAAAGGCAGTTTTAAAAACCCGGGGAGGAGAAACCCGTCGTCTCCTTTCCAAGTTGTTGGTGTCCCCTGGGCAAAAGCACATTCACCCAGGGGGCCCGGGTTAAAGGACATGTACGGGCCCCTGTCCGTATTAAAAAACCCCAAAACTTCCGGCCCCTGCCGGCCCCACCTTGGGAACAAACCGATAAGCTAAAGGGAAAGGGCCCCAAACCTTCTGTTACTTTATTTTATGAAGTCCCTTGCCCTATCCCTTTTTGGAAAAAAAAAATTACGGCCTTGGAACTTCCACCCTGGGGCTCCCCAAAAGGGCTTTTTATTTTCTCAAAAACAAAAACCTCCCTTGCTTGCTGTTGCTGGGGCCCGGGGGGATGGACCCCCCAAACATCTGAACCCACGTTTCTCCCGGGGCCCCCGGGGATGGTGACGTGGCATTTTGTTGACGAAAAAAGGGGCCGTGGGTGCCAACGTTATTTTTCCCGGGCCCACCCCTTCATTTCTGCCTACGTTTTTCTACTTTACCCATTTTTCGGCTCCTCCGGTGCCCCTTACCCAAAGAACTCCCCACACCGCCGAGTAGTGTTTTTTTAACCGCCAAGGGTCCAAAATGGGGTGATTTACTGCCGCCCGCCTGCCCTGCTGAGCCCCTGTGCCCCCTACTTTTCTTGGAAAATGCGAAGAGGGTTTTTTTAACCCCCGTGGCCGCTTGGCTCCTGACCTCACACTCCCTCCTACCCTGCGGGATTTCACGGCCACAAAACCCACTTTGTGGCTGCCCCCTCGCCTGAACGCCCCAAACTGACGCCCTCTTCTCCTGACGATGTTAAAAGCCCTTGCCCCCACCTAAACCCCCCAAGTGGGGTTTCGGGCTACATCTCATTATTTGTTTTTTCATCGCCCCACTGCTGTCCTCATCACCCGGCCTTGGAAATTGCAGAGGCTGCCCCCCTCAAAACCCAGGGACCTTCCATCCCCATTTCTCAAAAATCTATACTTTGCCGCCTACTCCCAAAAAGGGCGGGGGATATTGGCCCCCATTTTTTCGCTGCCAATTTACCCTGCGATTGCCCCCCTCAAATTGTTCAACTTTTATATAGGGGGCCGCTTAGCCCAGACCAAATAGTAGATCTCGGGCGGGAGGGACCGGATGGGAAAGGGGGGGTTAGGACAGGTGAGGGCCGCGGGACCCGTTTCCCGGGCCATGCCAAACAAGGCTTGGGGTCTGACTTTTCCCACCGACTCTTTTTTTGGGTTGTCAGATGTCTTTTGGGGAGGAAGTAGATGACCTACTAACCAATCAAAAATTTCTTTGGTTTTGTCTGAACAACCCCCGGCCCCCCTAAAAAAAACAGCACCCAGTTTTTGGCCCTACCGAGTGCCCCCCCTCCCTGCGAGGGTCCCCTTGCTGTGCTGCGACCGGGGGCCTGCTCCGGGGAATTTTTTGTCCCCTTTTCCCCACTCGCAGGTGAAGACCCCTGCCCCCCTCTCTGTTCCTGACATATTTTTTGTTCTAAAATTTTAAAAGACACAAAATTGATGGTTATTAGTTTTTTGAAAAAATAACCCCCCCCTGTATTTGATTTCCAAATGAACCCACTAAGAACCCCTTGGGGTAACCTTGGATAAAAAATTGCGCTCCACAAATGGCCGGGGGAAAAATTGATTTTTGTATGTGCCCCTTTTTAAAAACTCTGGGTTTTTTTAACTAAATTTTAAAACGCAAAAACAGGTTAATTAACCTTGAAATATAAATTTAAAGCTACAAAAATGAAAAAAAAAATTTTTTTTACGGGTTTTAAAATGCAGAAAAATACTTTTTTTAACCCTTGGATGTAAGTTGGGGAAAAAGGGAATTGAGCAGCCAAAAAAATACCATTTTTTGTAGCGGTTTAAAATGGTGTGTTTTTTTACGCCAACACAACAAGGGGGGAAAAAATTTTGTAATTAACCTTCGTTTGGGTGAATTAATCCCTACGGGGAAAAAGTTTTTTTTTGGGGGGTGAAAAAAAACGGTTTTTTTTTGGGTTCCACCAAAAACACCCAGAAAAAACCCCTTAAAAACCCCCCTGGATGAAAAATTTGCGCAAAAAAAATTTGGGCCCCAACCAAAAACTACAAGTTTTTGTACCCGTGTTACAAGGGCCCCGTTTTTTTTAAGCTACACAAAAAAGAGGAAAACTTGTAATTAACCTTCATTTTGTGAATTATGCTACAGGAAAAATGTATTTTTTGGCAGTGACAAAGACGGTTTATTTTAGTCACCACAACAGCAGAACAACGCTTAATTAACCTCTGGATGTAAATTGCGCAAAAGAATGAGTGATCCCATTGATTTATACTGAGCATGCTCACTGAGGTTTTTGAGATCTACTCAGCTTGCTTGCTGATATGCTTGTATGAATATTCCTAAGATAGGAGGAGTTCATCCCGCCCCATGTCTTATATTCTATTGGCGATTATGTGATTCACATTATATATTCTCCTTTATTATGTATTTTGACATTAATTTTTGGATTGCTTGCACTTATATTATCATGCACAATCATTTTTGGTACATATTGTAATCCTTTTCTATGAATTGTAAATTTCACATTATTGCAGTGATCATGTTTATTCATTATCTAATGAGATGCACTAATTAACATATGTATTAGCACTTGCCTATTTGTACACTGTGGGCGACATGTATGAACGGGGCTGCGCCTCGTATCAGGCGTCTTTTCAGCCTAATATCAGGCAAATCTCCCACAAGCCATTCTGGGGCACATGACATAGCTTTGTAATGCGCCCGATCTCAGGGGGCGTGCTGGAGGCGGGGTGCACTAGAACCATAGCGAAGCTACATATTTGCAGCTTCGCTATGGCATTTCTGGGCGCATTACAGCTGGAACAGGCAGAGCTCTATCAAAGTGGTATACCTGAGCCAGAAATGTCTCCCGAGCACTAGAATGAGCTTGATTTATGACCTGCTGTATAGCACGCTCATAAATCAGGAGCATTCTATGCCTTTTTTATGCACATGAAATTTGCCATGTAAACGCCAAATTTCATGCATTTCGCCCTGTGTGTCCACCATCTGCTTGCTTGAGAAAGGCTCTATTAGGAGCCGAAACATCGCCTGTGGATATGGAAGCACCACTTTTTTTCCCTTTTTTTCTAAATTTTGTGAGTGCTGCAATTTTTTTTATTTATGTTTGTTTTTTGAAGTTATGTGGTGTATTGTGAAATAATATTTGTAATGGGTCAAACACTAATTTAATTAGCTGCACCTCAGTTTTGTTTCAGGTATTGATATACAGAACTGTAGACCTTAGTGGCCAGTATTAATAATAATAAAGATAATGATTCTATTATTTGTCACACCCCTTCACTTATTGGTGACTGAATATATCGGAGTACTTCAATACCATGCTGTTAAATACTGCAATCCTAATAATTTAAGGGGAAGTTCACACGAATTAACAAGGAATTTGACATAGATTCTGCATTGAAATCTTTGTGTATTTTGAAGGCTTTTCAACTGACTGGTCAGACTGCGATGTAGTTTACACAGCGAATTACAGCACAGATTTTCTATGCCACAAATTTCAAATCCATGATACAGAAAAAAAAAGAATGAATGTGTTTATTCTTTTGGGTGGATCCTCATCTGATCCTGTTCTGGTAGGAATAACATGGGTTAGCTAACTAAAATGGGGTTAACCCATGTCCAATCAGCTTGCCGCCTCCATCTGAAAAATTTCTCCCATATCTCTTAACCCTGATACTATAAAATTCCTGGTCCATGCCCTTGTCATCTCCCACATAGATTACTGCAACATCCTTCTCTGTGGCCTCCCATCTAGCACTCTTTCTGCCCTTCAAAACATCCTCAACACTGCTGCTCGTCTTATTCACCTCTCTCCTTACTAATATTCTGCCTCTCGCCTCTGCCAATCCCTTCACTGGCTACCCATTGCCCAGCGAATTAATTTCAAGTTACTACCCATTACCTACAAGGCTCTCCATAACCTCTCCCCTCTCTGCCTTAATCTCCAGACATCTCCCCTCTCGCAATCTCCGCTCCTCACAGGACCTTCTTCTCTGCTCTTCTCTTATCAGCTTCTCACATAACCGTCTCCAAGATTTTTCCTGTGCTTCCCCCGTATTCTGGAACTCACTACCCATCAGACTCTCCTCCACTTTTATTAGCTTCAAAAGCAACCTGAAACCCCATCTTTTCAGGATTGCCTATAACCAACAATAACCCTGCTGCCCTACTCCATCCCCACAAACATGTCTGCCTCTCACTTTCTGTCTCTTTCCCCCTTACTTGTAGATTGTAAGCCCTCATGGGCAGGGTCCTCTGTACCAGTTGTTAGTCATCTATTGTCACCATTGTACTTGTTTGACTTATGTTATGTATGTAACACCCTTGAATGTACAGCTCCCTGGGATTAATGGCACTCTAAAATATATAATAATAATAATATCGCCTCTGTTAAGTAAAAATATTTGGCAGAAATTTATAATATTGCCTCAAATTTCTGCTGAGGATTAGATGTCGGGCAAAGTTTGATGTGTGAACCCAACTTAAAGCTATATTTTAATTAATGGGGCTAAAAAACTGTATGTACCATGATTCTATCAACTGTGTATAACAACTATAACTATGTTTCTATGACATTGATTTTTAGAGTGTCACTACTGTATAGCTAACCTTCCATTCAGTAACATAGGAGCTGATCATTTTAAAACTTAAAACTTGTGGCCCTCAGAAACAGCATTCATAGTTTTTAGACAAAATTTGAGCTAGAATTTTGCCACATTTCGCTCAGGAACTCTCAATCTCTAACAGCAATATTTGACATATATTATATAATATATTATATCATTTGCATTTAGATATAGAAAAACCCTTTAAAACTTGTAACGAGGCAGGATTTTCTGAAGAACTAGGTGTGGTCTTCAAAATATATTCATTGGCCAGGAGAAACCAATCTGTCTTTACTTTAAATAATGGGAGAGGCTTAAAAAGAGTCATTTGTCGACTCCTTGTCATTCACTGCTCTTGCCCCTTTATTCTGCTACATGTAAAATCATTACAGAAGGGGTTGAACAGCACAAGAAGAAACTGAAAATAAAAAGTTACATTAACAGAAGGTGACGACCAATAATCTTGCTGTCACAAAACAAAGAATCAGACACCAAAAATCCTCAGCCCTGATCCCATGAATCTCTCCCTATAGAAGACTATACAGAGCAGATCCATATCCTGCCCCATGTGGCTTCATCTCTAAGAATCCCCATTGAGATGATGAGGATCCTACTCCTACTTCTTTCTACATTTACTCTTCTTCCAAGTAAGTTATCATTGTGCTGTGATGTGTATTATATATCAGGCTTTCCACTCTGCAGTAAGACACAATTGCTGTAGATGGATTCTGAGCTCCTTGGGTCAGGGAGGCAAAACATCAGTAAATGGATGGTCTGTTTTTTGGGTTAGAAAGGCAAAGTTGCTGTAGATGGATTGTCAGCTCCTTGGGTCAGGGAAAAAAACTGCTGTACATAGAATATCAGCTTCAGGAGTCAGGGAGACAGCTTCTTGGGTTAGAGAGACTGACCTGCAATAGATGGAGTGTCAGATCTTGGAGTTATTTTCACCAACTATCTTGCAATGGTTGCTCTCGGGGCAGGCCCGGGACAACGGGTAGGCGAAGGTAGACAACCGCCAGGGCATCCCAGGCGAAAAAGTGGGTATAAGGAGGTATGAAGTTGACTGAATTATCCATTGAGGGGTGTATGTATGCCTTATTTGCCTAGGGCACCAGAATACCTTGTCCCAGTCCTGCCTGGGGTATCAGAGGTGAATTGACATGTATCTGGCCACTAACCAGCTTGGCTTCTTGCTCCCTTGTGTCTCCGTCAGGCTGAACTGCGGTAGAAGTGAAGCAGGATAAGAAGGTTATCATAGTGAAGACCGGGAATAAGGTACAGCTGAGCTGCAAACAAGATCAGAGCAATTATAATAACATGTTCTGGTATCAGCAGAAACCAGAGCAAGGACTAAAGCTCATGGTATATTCTGTAGATGCTAATTCTGAAGACATGGAGAAGGACTATAAGGAACAATGGTCTATAACGAGGCCGACTGTGTATGACTCCACTCTAACCCTAAATGCCTCAGACACAGAAGACAGTGCTGTGTATTTCTGTGCTTCCAGTTTGCACAGCCTAAAAAAGCTGAGCCCAGCGCAGTAATAACCTAAATTTAATAATCTCCTACTTCAACAGGGGGCATTGATCTGATATATCTACAGACCTAGCAGAGGACCAGAGCTGTAATAAGTAATTTCAGCACCCCATACAGCCAAAACATCTGGGCCACCCGCCCATTACCAATTCCTACCTTGTATAAAAAAAGATGACTAACTGAGCCCAGTGTATTAATAACCTGAATGTAATCAGCTCCTGCTGCAACAGGGGGCACTGACGTAATTTATAAATCTGTCGACAGTCCTTGCAGAGAACACACTGCCCGTAGGTGTAAGAAGGTAAGTTAATTATTTTAAATTTTGTTTGTGTTAAAGTAACTTGAATAGGTATAACATTACAGATTAAACAAATAGAAATTAAATAATTTCTAAATGTGAGCCTTTGTCTAGAAATAAGCTGCTCTCACTAGTTAACAAAACTCTCCACCATGCTGCATTAACTCATTTATGCTGTCTGCTTAGCCATTACCTGTGGTAATCATCATCTCACTATACGTATCCTGTCATACTGATTATCTATTGCTGTCATCCTCTCACTATATGTATTCCCTCATATCCATTTTAAGGAATTCTCCCTTTCTGCATCTGTAGTACAAAAAATAATTTTTCTTAGCTCATTTCAGTTCCTCTAATAAGTCATAGATTTACATTTTCTATGCAATAGTATTCAGTAGAAGGTGTACAGCATTAAATTTGCTTTAAATTTGTTCTTGGCCCCTTGACTATGCCACAACTGAGATGTTCACAGGGCAGCCCACGGGACCAGGGTTGTTTTATAAAACCATCAGTCCCAGCAAACACTATTGCTTATGATCATGGGGCAAACTAGGCTTAGGCTCCATCTACATGACATGGATTTTCGGTCAGATTTTGACACGGTTTTTGAATTTGAAAACCATCAAAATCCAACTGTAAATCCATCCCCATAGATCTCAATAGAAAATCCGAGCTGTAGTCTACACAGCTCAGATTTTCTGAGGTCGGATTTCTAATCTGAAAACCATGACAAAAAACTTGGAACATGTACATTCTTCCACCGGATTTCCAAGAGAAATGTACTGTTCATGTCCATCTGACGTCTGAATCTGAAAACCGACCTCAAAATCTGTGCCGTAAATGAAAACCGATTGTAAAATACCATTGGATCTGTTATAGAAACTAACCAGCATTTTACAAGATCCTAAGGACAAAATACTGTAGTATTCTGAATCAGTATCAGGCTAGATGATTTTTAAGTGGATTCCATGTTTAGAATCCACACAACTATTGGTTATAAGTGCTACCAGATCTTGGCAATGATGGATTTTCCAACCCTGAACTGGAGGTATAGGAAACTGTAGCTCTCTCCAGTTGCCAGGAACCTAAAAACCAAATAAAAATGTAAATTATTGGCATTATGGAAAACATTGACCAGTAAACAGCTTTAAAATACAATTCTAATCACCATTTAGATAACATGACCAGACTATAGACAACAAGATGTTTATTGTGAGGGAAAACATACCTCAAAGTTATGAGAAGTCTGTCACTGGCATTGATGGCTGAACACATCCATGTAGCTGTCTGCTTATATGTAGCCCGACAATCTCCAGTAGCCTATCAATGGCCTCAGTTGACATTCTTGTGAAGTCAAAACATTTTTGGGGAAATAAAAAAAAAAATAAAGTATTAAAATCAATATATGGTATTCACTATTCAGAAATGGAAATACTGTCTGATAATTACATTAATATAGTCTTTACAAAGTAAAAGTCAACATTTTGTACCTTCTCAATTCAGAATACAATTGTCCAATGTGTCCTCTTTCATAACCAAGCTTGTTTATTGGGTGGAACTAGTAGTGACACCTTTCCGCAGCCTGTACAGATAAATGACATAACGTTATTAGCGACAAAATACCTGTGACTACATGTTACTAACGATAAAATACCTGTGATTACAAGTTATTAGCGACAAAATACCTGCAACTACAAATTATTAGCAACAAAATACCAGCGAATGCATGTTATTAGCGATAAAATGTATTGAATAATTGTGCCCAAAGTGTCAATATTTTGGATGGCCACCATTATTTTCCAGCACTGTCTTAATTCTCTTGGGCATGGAGCTAACTAGAGCTTCACAGGTTGCAGCCACGGGAATCAAATTATAGTGACTAGGATTCTGGAGAGGGCTCGTTGATCCAGGGATATATTCTGATTGCCAGATTGGAGTCGGGAATGAATTTTTTCCCTAAAACGAGGAAAATTGGCTTCTACTTCATGGGGTTTATTGCCTTCCTCTGGATCAACACTATAGCACAACAGGCTGAAGCGGATGGACGTCTATCTTTTTTTTAGTCTTACAAACTATGTAACCATATGACCTGAACAGACATCTCTTCATTGTGGCCAGCTTATATAATTTTCTTCATTTTCTACAAATTGACTAAATTGGTGTTATTTTTTATTTCTATTTTCCTTCTCTATTTTTTATTTACTTGAGTATCTTAATATGACTCAAATTTACATCTAGAAAGCATTTAAATACATTGTTTTGCTAGTTTAAAAGGTAAAAACACAAAGGGGGACATGTATGAAACTGTTTTGGTCTAAGACTTTCTTTGTTGCCCATAGCAACCAATCAGAGCGCCCCTTTCATTTTTTCAGAGCACTATATGAAATGAAAGGGGAACTCTGATTGGTTGCTATGGGCAAGAAAGAAAGTCTTAAACCAAGACAGTTTTCATACATGTGGCCCAAAATGTATTAAGAGGTATACTTCAAGGTATAAAATAGGAAAATAAAAACAATTTAGGATTAGAGGGTTTTGGTACAAGAGCTTTAATCATTTTAGTATATCTGTATGTAATTATCCATGAGTCCTTCATACAGTTAAGCACTGGTTCACATTTTCATCATGATTTCAGTTTGGAGCTTCAGTCGCAGATTGCGTCAAAATTTAAGAAAAAAGTAGTGCAACATATAACTCTTATTTTCTGTTAAATGACAGACATCATGACAAAAAACCAACGGATCCCATTATAGTCAATGTGCTTCCTTCGGCGCCGCTGGTGTCCGTCATTTAACGGATCCGATGCCAACTCTGCAATGACGGCTATTAAAGGAGGATGTAAAGCTGAACTAACGTGTGCAAACACAGAATAACAAGGATGCCAATAAGTAGGGGCGTTGCTAGGCAGCTTTATCCGGGGCTCGGGCCCTGGATAAAACTGCCTGTGCCCCAAACCTCAGCGGGCCGCTGCCGTGGGCCTGGAGCACCAACGGTCTCTTCAGCTTTATGTGCATCCGCTGAATGCACATGTATGAAAACTGTCTAGGTCTAAAATTCACTTTGTTTCCCATAGCAACCAATCAGAGCGCCCCTTTCATTTCATATAGTGCTCTGGAAAAATGAAATGGGCGTTCTGATTGGTTGCTATGGGAAACAAAGGGAATTTTAGACCTAGACAGTTTTCATACATGTGGCCCCTAGTGTACTTGACCACTTGGGGGTGCAATCGTTAGTTCACTCTTTTGCACTGTAAAAACAATGGGCCTTATGTATGAAAACTGTCTAGCCATAAGACTTTCTTTGTTGCCCACAACAACCAATCAGAGCTCAGCTTTCATTTTTCCAGCACACTATATGAAATGAAAAGAGAGTTCTGATTGGTTGCTATGGGCAACAGAGAAAGTATTACACCTAGACAGTTTTCATACATAAGGCCCAATGTCTCTCATCTCAGCAGCTGTTGCCGGCTATATCCAACAGTCGTCGACCACCGTGTATAGAGTGGATTTAGCACATGTACAAGTATGTCCATTTGCGTGAAGGGGTTAAGGTCTATTTGGAGAAGATAGATAAGGCTGTGAACAAGGACCTTTCTGGCCCAAAATGCATCTTGCATAGTCAGTTTGCGCTGGATGGTTTTATTTCAATGGACTGAAATACAAGTATGTTTTACTTGTATTCTGGTCTACATGCCATCCAGTATGACATCAACAGGGTTCAGGGGGAGCTGGTAACAGCAGCTGGAATAATATGAATTGAATAACAGTGACTGTGAAGGTCTAAGTGTTGTACTTTAATAGGATAATGATTTATCTAGTGGGTGCACATTGTTTGGGCAGCACAGTGCACATAAGCCCAAAAGCATAAGTGGATCACAATTATAGAAAGGTAGTGTCGCTTCTTCCACAAGCAATGCAGAGGGGACACATCACTTTGTACATTTAGTAGAAACCATCTTCTGGCTCGGACTGGGCCGCCGGGGGATCGGGGAATCCCCCGGTGGGCCCCCCCCCCCCCCCCCCAAGCTGCTGTGGGCCCAGAGGCAGTGCCGTCGCTCCCCGGGGCCCGTCCGCGCATCCAGTCCCTGGACGCCGAGACCTGCGTCCCGAGCGCCCAGAGACCGGCCCGGTAGCCGGAGACTAATGTCCCCGACTCCCGGGGCTGTGCAGTGTCAGCGGAGCACAGCGCCACTAGCGCTGCGTTCCACTGCTCTCCCTGGCAGGCTGAACACGTTAGGCCTTCAGCCTGCCAGGCGCCGGCCCCTACTGCTGACGTAGGTGGCGCGGTGATGTCACTTCACCGCGCCGCCTATGCAGGGCGCCAGTACGGAGCCGGCGGCAGCACGGAGCGGCCGGGACCGGGCAGGAGCCGGAGCCAGGTAAGTGGTGGTTTGTTTGTTTTTTTAAAACTACCTATAGGGGGCCCTGGCTACAAGAGGGGGCCCTGGCTGCAACAAAGGGGGCCCTGGCTACAAGAGGGGCCCTGGCTAATAAAAGGGGGCCCTGGCTACAAGAGGGGGTCATGGCTACAATAGGGGTCCCTGGATAATAAATGGGGGCCCTGGCTACTAAAAGGGGGCCCTGGCTAATAAAAGGGGGGCCCTGGCTACAAGAGGGGGCCCTGGCTAATAAAAGGGGGCCCTGGCTACAAGAGGTGGCCTTGGCTAATAAAAGGGGGCCCTGGCTAATAAAAGGAGGCCCTGGCTAATAAAAGGGGACCCTGGCTACAAGAGGGGCCCCTGGCTACAAGAGGGGGCCCTGGCTAATAAAAGGGGGCCCTGGCTAATAAAAGGGGGCCCTGGCTACAAGAGGGGGCCCTGGCTACAAGAGGGGGCCCTGGCTAATAAAAGGGGGCCCTGGCTAATAAAAGGGGCCCCTGGCTACAAGAGGGCCCCTGGCTACAATAGGGGGCCCTGGCTAATAAAATGGGGCCCTGGCTACTAAATGGGGGCCCGGGCTAAAAGAGGGGGCCCTGGCTAATAAAAGGGGGCCCTGGCTACAAGAGGTGGCCCTGGCTAATAAAAGGGGGCCCTGGATAATAAAAGTGGGCCCTGGCTAATAATAGGGGGCCCTGGCGACAAGAGGGGGCCCTGGCTAATAACAGGGGGTCCTGGCTACAAGAGATGGCCCTGGCTAATAAAAAGGGGGCCCTGGCTAATAAAAGGGGGCCTTGGCTAATAAAAGGCGGCCCTGGCTAATAAAAGGGGGCCCTGGCTACAAGAGGGGCCCTGGCTAATAAAAGGGGGTCCTGGCTAATAAAAGGGGGCCCTGGCTAAAGAGGTGGCCCTGGCTAATTAAAGGGGGCCCTGGCTAATTAAAGGGGGCCCTGGCTACAAGAGGAGCCCTGGCTAATAAAAGGGGGCTCTGGCTACAAGAGGGGGCCCTGGCTACAAGAAGTGGCCCTGGCTAATAACAGTGGGCCCTGGCTACAAGAGGTGGCCCTGGCTAATAAATGGGGGCCCTGGCTAATAAAAGGGGGCCCTGGCTAATAAAAGGGGGCCCTGGCTACAAGAGGGGGCCTTGGCTACCTAAAGGGGGCCCTGGCTACAAGAGGGGGCCCTGGCTAATAAAAGGGGGCCCTGGCTACAAGAGGGGGCCCTGGCTACTAAAGGGGGCCCTGACTACAAGAGGGGGCCCTGACTACAAGAGGGGTCCCTGGCAAATAAAAGGGGGCCCTGGCTACAAGATGTGGCCCTGGCTACAAGAGGGGGCGCTGGCTACTAAAGGGGTCCCTGGCTAATAAATGGGGTCCCTGGCTACTAAAAGGGGGCCCTGGCTAATACAAGGGGGCCCTGGCTACAAGAGGGGGCCCTGGCTAATAAAAGGGGGCCCTGGCTACAAGAGGGGGCCCTGGCTAATAAAGGGGGCCCTGGCTAATAAAGGGGGCCCTGGCTAATAAAAGGGGGCCCTGGCTACAAGAGGGGCCCTGGCTAATAAAAGGGGGCCCTGGCTACAAGAGGGGGCCTGGCTAATAAAAGGGGGCCTGGCTAATAAAAGGGGGCCCTGGCTACAAGAGGTGGCCCTGGCTAATAAAAGGGGGCCCTGGCTACAAGATGTGGCCCTGGCTAATAAAAAGGGGCCCTGGCTACAAGAGGGGGCCCTGGCTACAAGAGGGGGCGCTGGCTACTAAAGGGGGCCTTGGCTACAAGAGGGGGCCCTGGCTAATAAAAGGGGGCCCTGGCTACAAGAGGTGGCCCTGGCTAATAAAAGGGGGCCCTGGCTACAAGAGGTAGCCCTGGCTAATAAAAGGGGGCCCTGGCTAATAAAAGGGGGCCCTGGCTACAAGAGGGGGCCCTGGCTACAAGAGGTGGCCCTGGCTAATAAATGGGGGCCCTGGCTACAAGAGGGGCCCTGTCTAATAAACGGGGGCCCTGGCTAATAAAAGGGGGCCCTGGCTACAAGAGGGGGCCCTGGCTAATAAAAGGGGGCCCTGGCTACAATAGGGGCCCTGGCTAAAAAATGGGGGCCCTGGCTAATAAAAGGGGGCCCTGGCTACAAAAGGGGGCCCTGGCTACAAGAGGTGGCCCTGGCTAATAAAAGGGGGCCCTGGCTACAAGAGGTGGCCTTGGCTAATAAAAGGGGGCCCTGGCTACAAGAGGTGGCCCTGGCTAATAAAAGGGGGCCCTGGCTACAAGAGGGGCCCTGGCTAATAAAAGGGGGCCCTGGCTACAAGAGGGGGCCCTGGCTACAAGAGGTGGCCCTGGCTAATAAAAGGGGGCCCTGGCTACAAGAGGTGGCCCTGGCTAAAAAATGGGGGCCCTGGCTAATAAAAGGGGGTCCTGGCTACTAAAGGGGGCCCTGGCTACAAGAGGGGGCACTGGCTACTAAAGGAGGCCCTGGCTACAAGAGGGGGCCCTGGCTAATAAAAGGGGGCCCTGGCTACAAGAGGTGGTCCTGGCTACCTAAAGGGGGCCCTGACTACAAGAGGGGGCCCTGACTACAAGAGGGGTCCGTGGCTACTAAAGGGGGGCCCTGGCTACAAGATGTGGCCCTGGCTAATAAAAAGGGGCCCTGGCTACAAGATGGGGCCCTGGCTACAAGAGGGGGCGCTGGCTACTAAAGGGGGCCTTGGCTACAAGAGGGGGCCCTGGCTAATAAAAGGGGGCCCTGGCTACAAGTGGGGGCCCTGGCTACAAGAGGGCCCCTGGCTACAAAAAGGGTCCCTGGCTAATAAAAGGGGTCCCTGGCTAATAAAAGGGGGCCCTGGCTAATAAAAGGGGGCCCTGGCTACAAGAGGGGGCCCTGGCTAATAAAAGGGTGCCCTGGCTACAAGAGGGGGCCCTGGCTAATAAAAGGGGGCCCTGGCTAATAAAAGGGGGCCCTGGCTAATAAAAGGGGGCCCTGGCTACAAGAGGGGGCCCTGGCTAATAAAAGGGGGCCCTGGCTACAAGAGGGGGCCCTGGCTAATAAAAGGGGGCCCTGGCTAATAAAAGGGGGCCCTGGCTACACGAGGTGGCCCTGGCTAATAAAAGGGGGCCCTGGCTACAAGATGTGGCCCTGGCTAATAAAAAGGGGCCCTGGCTACAAGATGGGGCCCTGGCTACAAGAGGGGGTGCTGGCTACTAAAGGGGTCCCTGGCTACAAGAGGGGGCCCTGGCTAATAAAATGGGGCCCTGGCTACAAGAGGTGGCCCTGGCTAATAAAAGGGGGCCCTGGCTACAAGAGGTGGCCCTGGCTAATAAAAGGGGGCCCTGGCTAATAAAAGGGGTCCCTGGCTACTAAAAGGGGGCCCTGGCTAATAAAAGGGGGCCCTGGCTACAAGAGGGGGCCCTGGCTAATAAAAGGGAGCCCTGGCTACAAGAGGTGGCCCTGGCTAATAAAAGGGGGGCCCTGGCTAATAAAAGGGGGCCCTGGCTAATAAAAGGGGACCCTGGCTACACGAGGGGGCCCGGGCAACTAATAGGGGGCCCTGGCTACAAGAGGTGGCCCTGGCTAATAAAAGGGGGCCCTGGCTAATAAAAGGGGGTCCTGGCTACAAGAGGTGGTACTGGCTAATAACAGGGGGCCCTGGCTACAAGAGGGGCCCTGGCTACTACAAAGGGGCCCTGGCTACAAGAGGGGGCCCTGGCTACAAGAGGGGGTGCTGGCTACTAAAGGGGGCCTTGGCTACAAGAGGGGGCCCTGGCTAATAAAAGGGGGCCCTGGCTACAAGAGGTGGCCCTGGCTAATAAAAGGGGGCCCTGGCTACAAGAGGGGCCCTGGCTAATAAAAGGGGGCCCTGGCTAATAAAAGGGGGCCCTGGCTACAAGAGGGGGCCCTGGCTACAAGAGGGGGCCCTGGCTAATAAAAGGGGGCCCTGGCTACAAGAGGGGGCCCTGGCTAATAAAAGGGGGCCCTGGCTAATAAAAGGGGACCATGGCTACAAGAGGGGGCCCTGGCTAATAAAAGGGGGCCCTGGCTACAAGAGGTGGCCTTGGCTAATAAAAGGGGACCCTGGCTACAAGAGGGGGCCCTGGCTAATAAAAGGGGGCCCTGGCTACAAGAGGAGCCCTGGCTAATAAAAGGGGGCTCTGGCTACAAGAGGGGGCCCTGGCTACAAGAGGTGGCCCTGGCTAATAAAAGGGGGCCCTGGCTACAAGAGGTGGCCCTGGTTCATCAATGGGGGCCCTGGCTAATAAAAGGGGGCCCTGGCTACTAAAGGGGGGCCCTGGCTACAAGAGGGGGCCCTGGCTACAAAGAAGGCCCTGGCACCAAGAGGGGGCCCTGGCTAATAAAAGGGGGCCCTGGCTACAAGAGGTGGCCCTGGCTACCTAAAGGGGGGCCCTGCCTACAAGAGGGGGCCCTGACTACAAGAGGGGTCCCTGGCTACTAGAGGGGTCCCTGACTACTAGAGGGGTCCCTGACTACCTAAAGGGGGGCCCTGGCTACTAAAGGGGACCCTGGCTACCAGAGGGGGCCCTGACTATCTAAAAAGGACCCTGGCTACCAAAGGGGGGCCCTGAATATCTAAAGGAGGCCCTGGCTAACTAAAGGGGGCCCTGGCTAACCAAAGGGGGCCCTGGCTACCAAAGGGGGCCTGGCTAACTAAAGGGGGCCCTGACTAACTAAGGGGGCCCTGGCTACCTAAAAGGGTCCCTGGCTACTTAAGGGGGTCCTGACTACTTAAGAGGGCCCTGACTACCAGAGGGGGCCCTGGCTATCTAAAGGGGGCCCTGACTACCTAAAGGGGGCCCTGACTTCCTGCACACTAGCTAAAGGGGGGCCCTGACTTCCTGCACACTAGCTAAGGGGGGGGGGGGCTAACTACCTACAGCTTACCTAACTGGGGGAAACCACCTACCTACAGCCTAACTAACTGGGACTCACCAACACCTACCTACTGCCTACCTAACTGGGACTCACCAACACCTACCTACAGCCTACCTAACTGGGGTCCACCAACCTAACTGTAGCCTAACTTGGGCCTGCTTATCTACCTGGGGGCTGTTTACCTACCCACCCGTGGCTAGGTACCCACCAACCTACCTGGGGCTGGCCTACCAACTTATCCAGCGGGGGTCTACCTATCTAAATAGGGCCTATCTAGCTACCGGGGGCCTTGCCCATTTGCCTACCTACCTAGAGTCTTGCCTACCTACCTGGTAATATGATTGTGAGGGGAGCAGCCCATAGTTGCAGCATTATCTCCAGTGGGGTTAGTCCTCTCCCCACCCTCCAACCCCTCAGGATACTAGGCCTCTAAGTTATGGCTTGTACCCGCTCTCCCACCCCTGGGTAGTTTGTACAGAGGTGGGAATAGGTAAAGAGATGCTGGAAAATTGAGGATTCTAAGATATTTGTGTGTAATTTCTGCAGGGATGAGCTGTGGCCGGGACAAGTCATCATGGCGGTGTGGAACGGATGCAGAAGAAAAGGGAATAAGAACGACTCACGAGAGAAGAGAACGACTCCTCAGATAAGACGTCTCCGGTGAGTCCCTGATTTCCGGGGTTATTTTACTTCTATATTGGATCAGTGCTGTATTCACTGTGATGTGACCTGAGCTGGTGTCTGACCTCTATGTGGTCTCTATATGGTGGTGTTGTAGGTTATACCTGAGCTGGTGTCTGACCTCTATGTGGTCTCTATATGGCGGTGTTGTAGGTTATACCTGAGCTGGTGTCTGACCTCTATGTGGTCTCTATGTGGCAGTGTTGTAGGTTATACCTGAGCTGGTGTCTGACCTCTATATGGTGGTGTTGTAGGTTATACCTGAGCTGGTGTCTGACCTCTATGTGGTCTCTATATGGCAGTGTTGTAGGTTATATCGGTGCGGGTATAGTGGCAGCGTACATGTGTCCCTGATTGTAAGAACGAGGGAACACCTGACCCTGTGATAGGAGTTAGACTTTTACTTTCTTGCTGGTGTTTATTTTAGAAGGTGGTGAGGGGATTGACCAAGGGAAACGTGGAGGCGATATTGTATGTGGGTGGAGGGGGATATTGTATGTGGGTGGAGGGGGATATGGATGGAGCTACTTAGCCCTGTGTCTATGATATGTTAGACTGACATATGTGTGACTACATTGTACTACACAATAGTAGTCAATAGTTCTGTTCTGCACACTGTATTATGTGGTAAAATGGGCACGTTTATGTCCAAGAGGCCAGTAATATGTTCATGTACAGTAGAGTGGGCCCCCCAAGATCAACTCCCCTGTGGGCCCCAGACCCCCCAGTCCGACACTGTCCATAGACATGCTGCAGCCCTAGCGGCTGAGCAGTTATGTGGATAGGGCTAGGAAGGGCGTTATGTGGTTTCATACTTTGTCAGTTATAGGGTACGAAGATAGCAGCTGCTCACTTTACTACATGACAATGGTGGTTTTGTGTAGCAGTGGTCACTGGGGGGTTGGGGAGATATAGATACAGACCCAGTTTTCCCTATTACAAGAGTATAAGTTATATTACAAGAGTATAAGTTATTTGTCTGCAGTTGTAGAGTCTTTTGGATTATAAAGCACACCCACCTTCAGATAATAGAGCCAAGGACACTGCAGATTTCAGGTAGCGACTAAATGCATTGCAAATTGACTATGATAGGACACCCAATAAATCGTGGGCACCGAGCAATGTTGTCTCACCAAGTGGGTTCATGTGTTCCACTGCAGGTGCACAGACAAGTTTGGCCCTAGGTGCTTTAGATCATCAACCAAAGCAAGATTGCTGACACACTCTGGAGCATCCAGGAAGAAAGATGAAACTGTACTCTGAGGGCTCATGAAAGTTACCCAAGATGTGTCACCTGCCAGGTTAGGCAGGTTATTTAGCAGGATTGTGGTTGATCACAGGCAGTAGCTCTGTGAAGATGCATCCATCTCCGCGGTCTAAGGCTATGTTCACACGGCTTAACTGCGGGACGTAATTACGCTCCGCAATTACGCCCCGCAATTACGCCGTGTGGCTAGAGGTGGGGCGGGAGCGGGGGGGGGGGGGGGGCGGCACCTCGCCGGCCCTTAGACTTGTATTACCAGCGGTGGCTATACGCCGCTAGTAATTCACATGTCACTTATAGAGGAGACGTAATCCATAGTTCTCTATGAGAACTGTGGATTACCGTAATGACTGGGCCGTTTTCAGCCTGTAATTTGCGCACTCCGGCGCGTAATTATGGATCGAAATATGGCCCATTTTAAGCCGTGTGAACATGGCCTAACACAACCATGGATGCCCCTTTTTACATATTGTATTCCTCCCCTTTTCATTGTGCTTACTGACACAGTCATCTTTATCTTTTGTCTCAGTGGTTGTTGTTATGTTGTAACAAACTAGTGGAGAGATTTGTGCCATTACTTACTAATCACTAACATCAAATATAAAACCTATAAAGTATAACGTTTATATAATATGATAAAAGCCCTTTAAAACTTGTAAACAGGTGAGGTCTCCTAATAAGTATGCTCTGAAAATAATGAGGAGCTTAAAAATCCTTTTTTGACTACTTAGTAATCACGACTTCCGCCCCCTAAGTCTCTGACATGTAAAATTATTACATAGGAACAGCAGGGGTTAAACAGCACAAGAGGAAACAGGAAAATGGTGACATTAACAGGAGGTGAAGACCACTAATCTCACTGACGAGAGCAAAGAATCAGACTCCAAGAATCCTCAGCCCTGGTGTCATGAGCAAGAATCCAGAACCTTTCACTATAGAAGTCTATACATTATACAGAGAAGATCCATATCCTGCCTGGTATGGCTTTATCTTTAAGAATCTTTAGAAGGATGATGAGGATCCTACTCCTGATGCTTTCTGCATTTATCCTTCTGCCAAGTAAGTTATTATTGTACTGTGTTGTAAATTGATATGACTTTCCACAGTTACTATGTAAATGGATAGTCAGGTAGATAGAACTGCAGTGCAGGGATTGTCTGCTTCTAGGATCAGGGAGGCAAAACTGCTGTAGGTTAATTGTCAACTCTTTTAGTTAGGAGACAAAGCTTATGTAGATGGATTGCCAGCTCTCTGGATTAGGGAGACAGAACTGTGGTAGATGGATAGTCAACTTTTGGAGTCAGGGAAACAGAACTGTTGTATGTGGATTGAAAGCTTTTTGGGTTATAGAGAAAAAGCGGTTGTAAAGTTTGTCAGCTCCTGTGGCAAGGGAGACAAAGATGCTGCACATGGATTGTCAGCTTTTGGGTTCAGGAATACAAAGCTGCTTTATATGGATTCACATTTTTTGGGTTAAGAGACACAGCTGCTGCAGACTGTGCCAGAGACCTGGGTTAGAGAGACAACACTGCTGTAAATGTATTGTCTGCTCCTGGGGTCTGGGACACACAATAGCTGTAGAAGAATTGTCACCTTCTTGGGTTGGGGGAGACAGCTGCTATAGAGACTGTCTGTTTCTGGTATTAGACAGACACAATTACTTTAGATGAAGTGTCAGCTCTTGTAATCAAGTAGACCCAAATGCTGTAGATATACAGTTAGCAACTGGGTTGAAGGAGAGAAGTGTGCTGTGGGTTGTCAGGTCCTGGAATTATTTTCAGTAATTATAACTATGCCCTTTTAACAGTCTGATAGTGGCTGGATTGTTACATGTATGGCCACTAACCAGCTTGGCTTCTTGTTCCTTTATGTCTCTACCAGGCTGCGCTGCGGTGGAAATAGAGCAGGATAAACTTCTGATAGTGAAGACTGGGAATACAGTACAGCTGAGCTGCAACCAAGATGAGAGCCACTATATTACCATGTATTGGTATCAGCAGAAACCACAGCAGGAACTGAAGCTCATGGGGCATTCTTTACATGTGAAATCTGAAATAATGGAGAAGGACTATGAGAGGAGATGGTCTATACAGAGGCTCACTGTCTACTACTCTACTCTAACCCTAAAAGCCTCAGACAGAGAAGACAGTGCTGTGTATTTCTGTGCTGCCGATACACACAGCCTGAGAGAGCTGAGCCCAGCATGGTAATAACCTGAATGTAATCGTCTCCTGATCCAACAGGGGGCATCGTTCTGATTCCATATGTATATCTATTTCTACAGACCTGGAAGAGCACAGAACTCATTTTTTTTGAGTTCTGTTTATGTTACTATAACATGAAAAGATATATTTTTGCATAGATGGAAAAATTAGAATTAAAGAGGTATTCTCACCTGGGGAAATTCTGATTCACAGCCTGCTGCAGCTGTGGTTGGCTGCATATGTGTGTCTCTCACTATCCACTTCTATGGACAGCTATCAGCTTCTATGGTTCTATAAGCAACTCAAACTCTCAATGTTGCTCTTATTCATTCTCGTCTTGACTACTGTAACTCCTTGCTTATCGGTCTCCCTCTCTGTAAACTCTCCCCTCTCCAATCTGTCCTGAATGCAACAGCTAGGCTTGTCTTTCTTTCCAGCTGCTATACTGATGCCTCTACCCTGTGTTAGTCACTGCACTGGTTGCCCATTCAGTATAGAATACAACATAAACTCATCATTCTCACCCATAAAGCTCTACCCAGCACTGCACCCCCCTTCATCTCCTCCCTCATCTCTGTCTACTACCCTACCCGCGCTCTCCAATGATATCAGATTACATTCCTCAATTATCCGAACCTCCCATGCACGTCTCCAAGACTTCACACGTGTGGCACCAGTTCTCTGGAACATGCTACTGCGGGCAATCAGGCACACTCACAACCCTCACAGTTTTAAGAGGGCCCTGAGAATACATCTTCTCAGTCTGGCCTACCAGAATCCCTAAAGGTTACCTCACCCCTCACTCTCTAGCGCACTTAACTGTATATAGATGTACTGTCAGGGTGGCAGGTCCATCCGAATTCTACATAAAACAACCCCATATTTATGTCACATGGCTGGACCATTGTAAATCTAGCACTTCTTACCCTTCGTCTCACCCGTACACCCTAATAGATTGTAAGCGCTTGCGAGCAGGGTCGTCACACCTTGTGTGTATGTAGCTTTTCATTGTGCAATGTATGTCTTTTTGTCCGTACCTACACCCTCCAACTGGTAAAGTGCTGTGGAATATGTTGGTGCTATATAAACAAAGGTTATTATAATTATTATTATTATTATATGGGAGTTTTAAGTAAAGCTGAGAATACTTGCCTGTCTGTGCTCAGAACTTCTATAAAAGTGAATGGACACAACCAGGAGGGTAACTAGATAAGCCAGGGCCCCAAAGCAAACTTTTGGATGGGGCCCCCTAACCCCCCCCCCTCGCCTACCTCCCTGACCATGAACATTTACCAGGACATGCTGTTAGATAATGTAGATAATACAAGGAGCAAATAACTCACCATACATATCCCTATCATACTGCTACCAAACAAATCCACTATACCAAGACCAACATTACCAATAACACTATTACATAGGAACCTGATTATACCGCCAGAACATGACCACAAAGTGACTGAATAATACCCCTACACTATTACTGATCAGTACACAAAGACCAATAGTACCGCCATATAGTGGCCATATACAGTAGTGGTATATACTAGTGTACACATGCTCTGCAGACTGTATATTACCTCCATACAGTGACCATACAGTGGTAGATATCAGTGTACACAGACTATGTGATTAAAGTGTAGTTACATCTTGTGACTCACAGGTGACGTTTCTCTGATGAGTCGTTGACTTTCCCCTTTGTTCTGCATCCGGTCCAGACCGCCATCATAAAGTCTCCCGACCACTTGTCCCTGCAGATTTAGACACAAATATCTTAAAATCCTGACTTTTCCAGCACCTGCCCCCCTGGCTATATGGGGTCCATTTAGGCAGGCAGGGTTTAAATAGGCTATATGGGGCCCCAGATAGGCAAAGTTTGGGTAGGCAATAGAATCCCCATACAGGCAGGCAGGGTTTAGGTAGCTATAGGGAGCCATAAAGGTAGACAGGGGTTAGGTGGGCTATAGGGGCCATATAGGTAGGGTTTAGGTAGCTAAAGGGGACCCATATAAGTAGACAGGCAGGCTTTGGGGGCTATATAAGTAGGCAAGCTTTAGGGGGCTATAGGGGCTATATAGGCAGACAGGCTTCACGGGGGCTATAGGGCTATTCAGGCAGGCAGACTTAGAGCTATATAGGCAGGCTTTAGGGGGACTATGAAGGCAGGCTGGAGGGGTATATAGGTAGGCTGGGGGGCTATGCAGGCAGGCTGGGGGGTATAAATGCATGCTGGGGGGTATAAAGGCAGGCTGGGGGGGTATGTAGGCAGGCTTAGGGGGTATGTAGGCAGGCTTAGGAGGTATATAGGCAGGCTTAGGTGATATGCAGGCAGGCTTAGGGGGTATACAGGTAGGCTTAGGATGTATACAGGCAAGCTAAGAGGGTATACAGGCAGGCTTAGGGGGTATACAGGCAGGCTTAGGGGTATACAGGCAGGCTTAGGGGCAGGTAAAATAAGAAATAGTTTACTTACCTCGGTCCACGCTCCCCCGATGCTCCGCGCTGCAGCCTCTCTGCAGCATCTCTGCTCATCGCGGGCGGCACTGTGATGTGACGTCACCGCGCGCGCCCACGTGCTCACAGCTGGCCGGCAGGGGAAGTAGCAGAGTGGAGCGAGCGGCACTCCATTCTGCTACCTCCGGGCAGCGCTGACTCTGAACGCTCGGGCCAGAGGGTCCAGGCGTTCAGAGGTAGCATGCGCCGGACCCCTCAGCTCCGCGCCCGCCGCAGTGAACTAGTATGTTCACTGCCGGTGGGCCCAGTAGCGGCATTACCGGGGTAGCAGATACGTCTGCTACCCCGGTAGTTACGCCCCTGGATACAACTGTATATGCATGGCCAACTCTCCTTTCTATACTGCTGCAGCAGGATGCTGCCAAACATGATTTCCCCAGGTGGGAATACCTAATTAAATAATATGGATACATGAGCCTTTTATAGAATCTCACCCCTCCTACTAGTTGACAAAGTTCTCTACCATCTCCATTCTTATCCACTCCCATAACAGGGATACACACCGAACAGCCCTTAAAACCATCAGCCATTTCAGCCTTGTGGTATGCTGGGAAAAGGGTAGTCATGGCGAGACTGGGCCATCAAGGGTTAATTTTAAAGGTGAGGTAAGTAACAACTCTGGTGATAGATTTTGCATTAGATTTGTAGCTTAGATGTTATGAGGAAGGGGGATTTGATTTAGGAGAATTTAAATGTAGTTGGTAGGCAGGGGCTAGAAAAAGTGTCCAGTCCCTATTCCCATTAGTTCTTTATTTGTATTAGATGTCTGCGGCCAGAAGTGGGAAAATCGAAAACATGGCGGCCATCTTTGTCGCGGCGTCTAAGGGGTTAAACAGCGTGGGATGGAGGCCGTGCACTCCCAAGCTGTAACCGCAGAGTGTTAGCTGCGATCCCGCTACAAATACCCTTACGAGCATCAAGACGTACCCATATGTCCAATGTCGGTAAGGGGTTAAGGGTATTGCTTCTGTTAAGTTTGCAGGTTGTCAAAGATCTAGCCACATATGGTTTAACTTTGTTATTGTATTATTGTATTTCTTATACAGTCTTTTTTATATATCTTACAGGTTCTGTAAAACATTCATTAAAGCTTAGCTATCAATTTCCATTGTCAATTTTCTGTTATGTGTTTTTCCTAGTTAGGTGGGGTCTCCAGAGGCCTGAGCTTGCCCTTCCCCCGTCATGGTAATCACTATCACTGACTATCATGGGAAATGGAAGCCTTCTTTCTTGTGATGAGTTTGTCCACTGGGATCCAGCTGATCCATGTCAAACACAGCTGCCCCTTGATCATGATTGGGTGTGCCCATCTGATCACAGCATGGTAAATGTACATGGGGCACCAGTACAATGTTTGATATGGAGCCCCACAATTGCTTGTAACTCCTCTGGTGCCATGAAAATCTCTTCAAAGACAATTTTTATTACCAATAACCAGACCTGATCACATACATCTCTTCACTGTGGACAGCTCACACAATTTTCTTAATTGATCTACATTTATAAATTGTGTATCCCAATATGACTTTTTAAGCTGCACAGGAACTTGCACCACATTACTTGCTATTTTTTTCTCACTTGTTTATTAACTGAAGTAAAGAAAAAAGTTGCAAATCTGGTTTCCGAAGAGAATGAAGGAAATTATTACTTTTCTTTCTGAAGTTTCCTGAAATGCAAGATAATGTGATATGAACAAATGAACCTGGTGGTTCCCAGACCCTCAGCTTGTATTGCAACTAAGACCTTGTACCAAATAAAGAACATAAAGTTGCTTCACAAGAGATATAGTATATGTGTTAAAGTGTGAGACGCGGGAAAAATAAAACCCCAGATGAAACTGAACATATGCACAGAGAGCCATTGCAGAAGCAGATAGTTACCCTGTTTCACGGAAATTAATACAACCCCGGGAAATAAGACCTAGTGCAATTTTTTTCAAGCTTAAAAAAACCTGGTGGCAGTCATTGCTACAGCACCCCCCACGCCATACAATAGCAACAGCAGATCATTTTGATAGGTCTTACCTTGTGTGGGAGGCTACCTGGACAAGAGGTGCTCATTTAAGGAAAGTGCTATTGCTAGACATGAGAGATTAGTGCAAATGATTGTAAAAGAAATGGAGCAGGGTTTGGAGAGTTATGATGATGTTCCAGAAGATGATGATGACTGTCTTTGAATAAATGTTGCTTTTTGTTCATAAATACCGGAGTAGGTAAATGTACCATAGATTGTTGTACATGGAAATAGAGTCACAAGAAATTCTTGATGGAAGTCAACATTTGGGAGTTGGGCTGGTTAGGCTGGTGTTTGTGATGACATGACTACTGTGTATTAATAAATGTTGATTTTTTTTTTGTTCAACAATAAAAGTGAATTCTTGTTCATGGAAAAATAAGACATCTCCTGAAAATAAGACCTAGTGCATCTCTAGGAGCAAAAATGAATATAAGACACTGTCTTATTTTTGGGGAAACAGGGTGATATTGTGTGTTATTCCCTAATACAGCATACGGTATATTATAGAAAACTAACAAAACAAAAACGAGGGCTCACTAGTATTACGTAATTGTACAGTTTTTATTTTTTATTAAAAAAAAACAAACAACATGCTGCCCAGATTAGAAGCACTCTTGATGGCCCTCATTTTGTTTTGCATGTTAATGCACAGGGGTGTGTATACTATGACTAGTAATGAGCGAACAGTAAAATGTTCAATTTCGAGTTGAACTTCAAACAGTAGTGGTGTTCGGTTGGAGGTTCGATTCAAACTCGAACCCTATTAAAGTCAATGGTAGATGTTCGGGTTCATTTTTATACCTCTACAGGTGAGGAGAAGCTGGAATTACCATCCATAACAGTAAACTGGATACATGGAACAACTTAGTGAAGAAAATTTGGCTCTAAGAGTGACAGAAAAAAATTGAGAGGCTAAAATACTTCATTCCTTTCAATGGCTAACTGAAAAGATGAGGACAGTTTGCAAGCAGGGGCGCAGCTATAGGAGGTGCAGTGGTAGCAGCTGCTACTTGGCCTTTATCTTTAATATCTATGAGCGATCATCTGCAGCCTGTTATCCAGCACCGGTGGTCTACATTCTGGTCCCCTGATGAACCCTCTGATTGCTTTATGAGGGGGAAATGCATCGGATTTATAAGCATAAGGAACAAAAATGAAAATCAGTTTGTATATGTGATTATTATATTAGCATTTGTAAGTGCCTAATCATATTAGGACATGCATTTCTGGAGATTCATTCATTATATTTTGGCCATAATTGCTGGTTTTATTGAAAAGTTTAGGGTGACGTTAGGAGGTTTTTTAGAGCGAGCCAACGAGAGGCAGGCTGTCCTTTTTAGGGTGACTTCCCTGTCTATTTAAGGGTTAAATAGGCGTAGCTATTATATATAGGGTATTTAGTCTAAAAAGCTCTTGGGTGTTAAATATTTTAATGCATTTAAATAAAAGTTAGATTTTAATTGGTGGGTTTAGTTATTGCTGGAAGTGATTTTTTTTTTTCAGCTGCTATGGGGCCCTGCATCCTGAGGCAGCCCAAAAGCTGCGGACTAGAAGCCACAGGCACTGCTACGCATTGCTGCCTGGACGGTATTTCAGCCGACAGACCAGCTCGCTTCTCCTCCTCTGAGGGCATCAGATATTGGGCATCAGAGTAAACAAAATCATCCTCTTTGGCCTCTTGATCTTTTGAAATGTCTTCTGACCCCAATCGCATTGTGTCATCAAAGAGCTCTTCAGAATATGGATTTTTGGAGTGGTCTGTATATTGGGTTGTGACATTCGGTGCGTGTTTGCTTCAAGTTGGACTGATGATGATGATGATGACATTTGTGGCCATGACTCAGAGGAAGAGGATGTAAAACCGCTCAATGAAGGGTGTGTTAAAGGGTTATTCTCACCTCATTAGTTTGTCTCTTTTCTTTTAGTTTCAGTTTCTCACTTCCTCAAATGCAGGGGCTTTTTTTCCCCTCCCATCTAGGCGTTTCTTCACTGAAGGGGGATGACAAAATCACCCCTCCATCCCCTCACTGATTGTGCTCGCTCCTGAGACAGTGTTATTGTTTCAGATCAGTGTGAGTGAATAGCACTGGTTTTCTCCAATTAGTATAATTTTCACCAACCAATCACTATTTGTTTAGGAGAATTGGAGATGGTGTGTTGTAAAATGATTTCACCACCAAATCGCTAATAAACAAATCTTGTGCCTGCATGCAAGCAAGCAGACAGAGAGCAGTCTGCAGTGAGCTTAAAATTATGTTCAGAACGCAATGCAGTGAAAGATATATAACATGGTCATGTGATTTTAGCAGTGCCGTGCACTGATTGGATGGCCGCCAAAAGTGCAGAAAGGCGCTGAAAATTATTAAAATGGCGTGTTGAACATCATGTCAAACTCGAACATTTACTCGAATGAATAGTAAAATGTTTGGTTCAGTTTGAGTTTGGAAAATCCGAGATCTCGAACGGTTCGATCAACACTAATTACAAATTAGTAGTCTATGCCAATAAATAGCAATTTGTGCAAAAAACTACCTTGTGCATATTTCAAATTCCTAGAAACATGGGAGAGAGTTGAGATGACTGAGAGGGGAGAAGCCACACATCGGACTTATTTCTCCTGACTGTGGTGGTTTCTCACAGTAGTTGGTTCACCACAAAGCAAAAACTGATCCAGCAGCAATTAAAACTGCAATGCTTTATTGGTTACAGCAACCTTTGTCCGAAATGCCTGCCAATGTGTGGTCTTGTGCTAAAATGGGAAGGTTCTTTTTGAGAATATGAACAATGCCCTGGTATTGGATACTGTCCACCTTGGATATTTCCTTTTCTGTAATCTATCTTATGTGGCTGACAACTGTGACTCAAACACTTTCTGTTCAGAGCAAGGCCTTTTGATCCTTGTAAACTCACCAACAGGTATAGATTGGATAGTATATTTGGGATAGATTCTTTCTGCATGTTGAATAGCATTACCAGCCATGGCTTTATGAAATAATACAGTGGTGGCCAAATGTTTGCTAGAATCATCTCTAAGCAAGATGTCTAGAAAAGAAATGTAATGTTTGTTTGCTGTATGGTTCAAGTGAAGAATGTCCTAATTGTTATTGAGTTAGGAGAGAAAGTCTTGAATATCCAACTACTGCTCCTCCCACACAACGAGGATATCATCGATAAACCTCCCATACCAATGGATGGAGTCACCAAATGGATTATGAGAGGAAAAGATAAATTTCTGTTCTCACCATGACATGTAGAGGTTAGCCAATGAGGACAAAAATTATTGACATGTAATACAATGTTATTTTTTCATGCTATTTCATTGAATGGTTATGTGTTTTTAACTAATGGATTTCACATGTGTGTATGCTACAATTAAAGACACTCGAAACGGTTGAGCAATTGCACCATTGTCTGTACATGGCTGTTTTACTTTTTGATCTTCACCAGTAAAACAATGTAGTGTTAATTAGTGCTTGATCAGTTTTTCTTTTTTTTGATCAACCAACTCATAATCATGAGTGGCCTCGGGAGTTGATTGGTACATCCTCACATACATCAGTTTCCTGATCATGGAAAAACACTCACTGAGGTAAGCTGCTTTTAACAACTTCTTTTCTGGACTGGCATACTAGTAGATAAAGATTAGACAAGACCAACAGGGTAGTGACAAAAGCAAAGTGGGTATCGTGGGAAATCATCAAATAATCCTACCTGCCATGCTGTCAGAGCTCACAGAGGGGAAGTCAGAGAGACAAACCAAGAATGTACATAGGTGAACTAAAAAAAATATACAATAGTCATATATTGCTTTTCAATATATACATTTTTTTTTACCTTACCACTTATGAAGAAAATAGCATGTTTTTATAGATGTCACTCTCCAGTAAGTAACACTTGAATCACTCTAAATAAACTACTAGATGGCTACTAAATCTACTCTATCTTCTCATAAAATAATTGTGATTGCCCCAAATTCATCAGTTTGTGATTTATTGTCATGGAGTGTACTTTAAGTTATATTGTCCATATTGTTATTTTGTTATGATTATGGCAAAATATATAAATGTATAGATCTATATAGAACCATAACAGTTTTATTTTTTTTCATCAATGTAGTTTTATAGAAATGAGTTTTACTTTTTAGTAATAGAATTTTGTGATGTATAAGAATTTGTTTTTGAGGAAAGCCAAAAATTTTTGCAGACTATTCTCTCCACTTTGGCTGGTGTAAAAGACCCTGGACTTGTATGGAAGGATCATAATGTTTTTTTGTTTTGTTAATTTTCAATATTATTTCTTACAAACTACAATGGGTTTGGCACTACATAAAAATAGTACTGCAAGAGAACAAAGGAAATTATAACTTTTCCCTCTGAAGCTCTTTGAAATGCAAGAGAATGTGATATGAGAAAAATCAACCTGGTAGTTCCCAGAGCCTCATCTTGTGTTACTAATAAGACCTTGTGCCAAATTAAGAACATAAAGTCATATCACAAGAGTTATATGTGTAAAAGGTCAAAAAGTGTGATAAAAAACAGCCAAACCTAAGCCTGCACATGCACATAAGGGAACTGCAGAAATAGTTTGCTAGTATGCTATTCCCTAATACAGTATATATTATAGACAAAGCTAAAATAGCAAGTGAATGAATTAGAAAAGGCTTTCTTACTGCTGGATCCTAGAAGTTCAGAAGACTATATTCGAACATTTGTAAACAGTACAGTTTGTAGTTAAATGCATTTTATATACTCATAAATCATGTCTAACACAATGAACCCTAGTTTTTAGAAAGAAATCTTATTGTACATTACAACACAATAGTCTATGCCTGATTAGTGTCACAAAACTGCATTGTGCATATTTTAAATTCACAGAGTTATTGTGATAAATGTTTAAAGGGTTATCAAAACAGCATCATGAAATATAAGGAAATGAAGCAGAATAACATTTTGGGAGACATGATCAGGTTTTTCTGGTGCAAAATGTGCCTAACTCAGCAGTCTATGATGTCTAATGTGCCTAATTAATGTGTTGGGTGCATTGTTCTTAAGACTCGACACTTTCTAATGCGCCTAACATGAGGGGGCGTTCTGGGGGCGTCACACCACACTCGTAGTATTAGCCACATATATGAATGTGGTTCAGCAAAACTAGGCGCATTACTGCTCGAACAGGCAGACCTATTTCAATGTGATCTGCCTGAGTCTGAGGAGTTGAAGTGGAGCTAGATTTGCCATTAGGGCAAAAAAATGTCCCTTTTTTCTCAACTTACACCAGTACAATAGTAAAAAGTAATTTCTGATAATTATCAAACCATTTAAAATTAAATTATTTAAATTTAATAAAAAGTTATCATATAAAAATAATATAAAAATATATAATATCCCAAAAATATAAAAATATCTCCTATAAAATGCATTTAAATGTAATAGAATCTAAAACTAGTTTTACATTAAACAACGCACTGATGTTGTTGTTCAAATTTTACAATTTTTAATTTTTAGTACATTAAATTTTAAATTTATTTTTGCTGCTCTCACCCTTTTTTCAACATACAGCAAGAACCAGCACAGCACAGGTCTGGCTGGGACCTGGGGTCCACCAAGCATAATCAGTACCATAGTTTCTATTCACTGACATGCTAGTCTAATGACTTTTCTTTTATTTTCAACCTATCTATAGCCTTTGTACATGTTAGGCGCATTACTAATGTGTCTAAGTTTCGTAATGCGCCTAACAAATAGGTGAGGCGCGTTGAACTTTAGACTCCATTTATAATCACACAAAAACCACTTTCGTACATTCAGGTGCATTATACACTGAAAACGAGACTTAACAATTCTCTTCGAAGCGCCTTCCTTCATACATGTCACCCTTTATGTTGCAACACATACATATCTTGTTTCAAACTGTTGACTCTCAAAAACTTGTCATCAGTTTTTTTAGTGGCCTTTAGCCTACCAGACCCCTTCCTGACAGAGATTCCTCCAGCTTCTAAGTGCCATTTGATGGTATAGACAACTGTACAAACTGTCACCCTTTTTTTTTTTTTTGGGGGGGGGGGGAATTTCTTTGTATGACAGACCTACACTTCTAAGGTTTATAATTGTTTGTCTTCTTGTGTTAATTCCCTTTTTCTTGCCATTGGAATAGCAATGTGCTCTGTCCTGAAGAGCAAAACTGCCCAAATCCAACCCTAGAAAGTATTGTAAAGCGGAACTTTTCAACAATGGTTATAAAAAATCAGAGGGTTTTAAAGTGTCCTCAAATCCATACAAATTACAAATTTAGACACCTGTACAAATAGTTTACATCCAATTTCAAACCAATTCCTGTGCTGCAGAGTGGTTGTCTTTGATGTCTTCCATGAAAAAGCATTTTGGTTATAATCAGAAATTCAGACTATTGCTGAGTTTGAGGTTAAAAAGTCATGTTATTTTCATGTTTTTTACTTTCCTATCAACCTTTGAACCATGTCTAGAGATGGGCGAATTTCTCAAAAATTCGATTCGGTCACTTCGACGAATTTTCCGACAAAATTCGTTTCGTTCCGAATTACTTCGGCACGAATCGCGTTAAAAAGCAGCTATTTCCAGGCTGCACAGAGCCTGCAGGGTGCTGTAGAACGTTGTGCCATGCTTAAATATGCAGAGGGAGTTTGGTTTGGTCTTCATACAAATGTTGTGTTTTAGTATGACACGCAGATGGGCTGCCGCCGATTTTAGAATCGCTTCACTATAAAATTCCCTGGGCACTTAAGAGGGCAAAAAACTGACCAAAAAACTGAAGCGGGAATGTAGCCTGATAAAGTCATGCCAGCGAAAGCTGGAAAAAAGCAAGCTGAGAGCATCAGGTGCAACTTAGTGACAGAGTGTGGAGGTGACGGCGGCCAGCCACAGCAGCATAAGGTCAGGCAGTGGCACAAAGACATTCTGGGGTGGCAA